>CAOKZL010003665.1:0-78127 GCA_948472985.1 Iguana delicatissima | reverse complement strand
TTATAAAATTTATAAAATGTGTAAATAATATAAGATTTGGAGCATAAATTAATGAAACAGTGGATCAACGGAAAATTCATTTACCCTAAATCAGGATGAAATGGGGTATTAGAGACTGGAGGTATGTAAGTATTTGGATGATCTAGCTGCGTTAAGGGAATGCTTACGATTTATGATTGACGTACAGTTTCGAATATAATCAGTTGTGCTTGGAAAACAGAGGTGACATATTTGAACTTACAAAATAAACCGGAAAGGGATAAGTGGGAAGTGATATAATTGGTACAGTGGGATATATACTTACAGATAAGAATAGTCGTAGGTTTAACTTTATTGGTAGAGATGTTAAAGGTTTCTGTTGTGATCATTGTTACTATATTTATATTTCAATACTTAATATTCTACTGGGTTTGTTTTATTTTTGAAATTAATTTTAATAAAAATTATATATATAAAAAAATGAAATATTCTCAAACAATACAGGCAAGCCAGAAATAGCCAGATTGCAGCTTCAGGGACCTCTCCAGCAAACACCACATTATGTATGTGCGCTACCTACAAAAGGCCTCCTGCCCCGAGCAGGCAACTTAACAAAGGCTGAACCATCCACTGTCAAGCATTGCATATTTACATACTGGCTACACCATTGTTAATTCAGCTCTGATTCCATCATGCTAAATTGTGACCTTTCGGAGACATTGTCTCGCACCCAAAACTCATTGTTGTCCCGAGTAAGGCATAGCCTGCAGTCACACTTCTCCCTATTAAAACTCCTGATTCCAAGACCTTCCTCGGATCGCTCCTGAGTTCCAGACCGCCTTGCTGCCGCTTTGCTTGGCGAGCTTCCCCTCAGCTCCATGTGCTAAGCCACACCGAACCCCAGCATTGCTCTCTATCTTCTTCCGGGCTTCAGGACACCCGACTCAACTATCACCCAACTCAACTATCCCCCTGAAAATCCCGCTATCTTACTCACACCTTTATTTTGCTTAGTTATCTGTGCGCGTGTGTTGCTTACATTGTGTGCCTGTATTTAATAAAGATCATTCATTACTTTCAAACCAGTCTGCTTCTTGACTTGGCCTGACCCTGTAAACACTGGGTTACAAGATCCTGCTAAGTTACCCTGCCTCTCGTAACGCTAAGCAGTGCTCAGAGCTAATTTTCCCCACCTATAGTTGGGCACATTTTAGTGTCCCTCGCGGGACCCCCAGTAAACAGGGTAACAAACCCAAAGCCTCAGTATTTGTTTATAACAGATGTATCTTGTTCAAACTGGGGGGGGTCTTCTCACCTCAGTTTGCAGTGACTGCCCCCCTCAGGAACAGGAACAGCACATAAATGCCTTGGAGCTACTTGCAGTTCTGAAAGCTCCCAAGGCCTTCAAACTTAACACTAAGGGGCAAAGTAGTTCAAGTAATCTCAATCAACATTATGGTTACCTACTTTATCAACAAGGACCGGGCATGCATTTCGCCACTTCTCCAACTCACTTTGTAAACATGGGAGTGGTGCCTTTAAGCCATCACACCTATGGTGATACACCTGGCAGGAGAAGAGAATGAGGTGAAGGATGCCCTGAGGAGGGCAAACTCAGTAAGTCATGAGTGGAGTCTTCATCAAAGATCACAAACTTAATTTTTCTGAATGTGGGAAGTTCCCACATTGCAAACAAAGCAAATGAAAAATGCCACAGGCACTTTTCCAGAAACAGCCCCTCACAGAAAAACTTGCAGGATGCTTTGTTAAACCAGCGGATGGTGGGGGTGGTCCTTTGGTGTATGCTTTTCCACCATCCCTGTTGATTATGAAGTTACTGCCAAAGGTCAGGGATGACAATGCACAATCCATCCTGATCACCCTTTGGTGACCCAACTGTAATTTACCCCTCTTCTCCCCATCTCCTACAGCCAGTCTTGGAAGCTACTTATGAAACTCAACCTAATAACTCAGTTGGGGCCAGTTATGGTATCCAGTTATAGAAACGTGAAACTAACAGTATGGAACATATTCTCACCTCTAATTTGTCACAGAGGCTCCAGGCTCACCCCGTCCTTCCACTGTTTCTATCGGTATAAGTGAAACACCTTTGCGGGATTCTTTTCAACATCAGAATACTCACACACATGTTCCTGTGTGATACATCTTTTCCTTTTCGGAGTATAGTTCTGCAAAAGGAAGGATGCCCTTATCTTCATTAAAATCTACTTGTTTACTATGTCTCACAGTCTTAGAGGGTAAGTCGTTGTGTTTCTGCTGGTTAAAACAGTCTCGGAAGACTACAAGAACTTTCACCCTCAAGCATGAGCCTTGTACCTGTGTGAGATTTGCAGTTAGTGGTTCCCCAGCTGATGTCTAAACATTTTTAGCCCCTAGTGACAGTTGGCCTTCACTTGCTGTCATGGAATACAACTTCCTTAGCAAATATCACCACTGCAAGGATAGCGGGGAGCTATATGCCCTCTGCATGGATCCCCCCACCTCTGGTTTCAAAAGTTGAATGTAGTGCTTCTCTCTAACATTTCATTTCTTCCAAAGGTGGTGTCACCTTTTACCTTAACTATGATACAGTATTGTCTGCTTTCATCCTGCAATCCTCTGATCCACAAGAAAGGACACTGCATTCCCTAGCTGTTAGAAGAACCTTAGCTTTCTGTGTTGACAGAACCAAGACTTTTTGGAAGAGGAATAAATTGTCCATCTGGTATTTTGGTCCCAAGAAATGTTTCCTAGTCTCCTTTCAGAGATTTGCTTACTGGGGGACCATTACCATCTCCCTTGCCTATGAGACACCTCATAAACTTCTCTCTCAGGAAATGAAGAATTATTCCATCACATCCATGGCTACACCTACAGCATTTCTTCATTGTTTACCCCTTCCTCATATTTACAGTGCAGCTATCTGGATCCAGACATCCCCTTTTATACAACAATAGCTACAGAGGACAACAGAGTGTAATGGGATAAATCATTCAGGTGAGCAGTTCTTGCATCACTTCTTACATGATTCCTGATTTCCTGCTCTAAGTGGCTCACACATTTCCCATTTGTTTAGGTCATAGACACCATGGAGAAGAAGAACAGTTGCTTACTTATAGCTGTGTTATTTTGGCTGGTCATCTGTGAATTAACACAACCTACCCTCCTCCCCTCTTAAGTCCTGCCTGTTAATGAAGCTTATGCTATGCCTAAGTGAACTGAAGGAAGGCGCCCCAGTAGGTCATTATATATTTGGTGCATATGATTACTGGCCAAAAGGAGACTGCTCAGCTTTAGAAGAGACAGCTAGCTCATTTCCGTGAGTTCACAGAGGACTGCTCAAAGGACCACAGTTATGATTAAATGACCTGTGCTTATATTATCAATAAGTTTATTTCTTTGCCTTCCATACCTCCATATTCTGCATGGAGTTCCCTACATTTTGTTATGGTTTTCCTGATATTTTGATCAAAACATAGGAATAGAAGGGTATAACCTATTTCGCAGAAATAGACCAAACAAGAAAGGAGGAGGAGGAGCCTTATATGTCAAGGATGTTTTCACTTGTGAAGAGATCCAGGACTTAAATCCGGGAAGTCAAGTTGAGAGCATCTAGGTAAGAATTAAAGGAGAGAGAAACAATAGAGATGTGATTGTGGGAGTTTGCTACAGGCCTCTGTGCCAGCCTGTGGACATGGATGAGGCCTTCCTGGAGCAGATGACCACACATTCAAAAAGGAGAGATGCCATATTAATGGGAGATTTCAATTATCCTGATATTTGTTGGCAGTCAAATTCTGCCAAGACCGCAAGGTCCAACAGGTTCCTCGCTTGCCTTGCAAACAATTTCATGGTCCAGAAGGTGGAAGAGGCGACAAGGGGATCAGCTATTTTAGATCTGATCCTGACCAACAAGGATGACCTAGTTGATGAGGTGGAGGTGGTGGGAACCTTAGGAGGGAGTGACCATGCTCTCTTGGAGTTTGTAATTCAGTGGGAAGGAGAAGACAAGTGTAGCCAGACACACATCCTAAACTTTAAGAAAGCTTATTTCTCTAAACTTAGGGAGTTACCTGCTGAAATCCCATGGACAAGAATACTAAAAGAGAAAGGAGTTAATGACAGATGGGGGTTTCTTAAAAGTGAGATATTGAAGGCACAATTGAAAACTGTGCCAATAAGGAGGGAAAATGGCAGGTGTCTAAAGAAACAAGAATGGTTGACCGAAGAACTCTCAGCTGAGCTAAGTGTTAAAAGAAACATGTACAGGAAATGGAAGAATAGTGAAACCACCAAAGAGGAATTCAAACAAATAGCCAGGAGATGTAGGGAGAAGGTCAGAAAAGCTAAAGGGCAGAATAAACTCAGGCTTTCCAGAGACATCAAAAACAATAAAAAGGGCTTTTTTAGATATGTCCACAGCAAAAGGAAAAACAAGGAAATGATAGGATCACTGTGTGGAGAAGGTGACCAATTAATAACAGGGGGAAGAGAGAAGGCAGAACTACTCAATACCTTCTTTGCCTCAGTTTTCTCCCAGAAGGATAGAAGTACCCGACCTGGAGCGTGGGGAGCAGGTGAGGAAGGAGGGGAAAGGCAGCACAGAATAAGTAGAGAAGTAGTACAGGAATATCTGGCTAAACTAGATGAATTCAAGTCCCCAGGGCCAGATGAATTACATCCAAGGGTATTAAAAGAGCTGTCAGAAGTCATTTCTAAACCACTTGAGAACTCTTGGAGAACAGGAGAAGTCCCAGCAGACTGGAGGAGGGCAAATGTCATCCCCATTTTCAAGAAGGGGAAAAAAGAGAACCCTAATAATTATCGCCCGATCAACCTGGCATCAATTCCAGGAAAGATCCTAGAGCAGATCATTAAACAGTCAGTTTGTAATTACTTAGAAAATAATGCCGTAATCACAAAAAGTCGGCATGGATTTCTCAGAAATAAGTCATGCCAGACTAATGTTATCTCTTTTTATGATAGGGTTACGGGCTTGATAGATGAAGGGAATGCTGTAGACGTAGCATTTCTTGACCTCAGTAAGGCCTTTGACAAAGTTCCCCATGACATTCTTACAAAGAAGCTAGTAAAATGCAGGCTGGACAGGGCTAATGTTTGGTGGATGTGTAATTGGTTGACCGACCAAACCCAAAGAGCGATCACCAATGGCTGCTTTTCATCCTGAAGAGAAGTGACTAGTGGGGTGCCACAAGGTTCTGTCCTGAGCCCAGTGCTATTCAACATCTTCATCAATGACTTGGATGAAGGAGTGGAGGGCATGCTGATCAAATTTGGAAATGATACCAAATTGGGAGGGGTTGCTAATACACCAGAGGATAGGATCAAATTTCAAAACGACTTGGACAGATTGGAGAGCTGGGCCAAAGCTAACAACATGAATTTCAATAGAGAGAAATGTCAGGTCCTGCACTTAGGCAGAAAAAATGGAAGACACAAATAGAGGATAGGGGACATGTGGCTGGATAGCAGTACGTGTGAAAGGGATCTAGGAGTCTTGGTAGATCATAAGCTGAACATGAGTCAGCAGTGTGATGCGGCAGCCAAGAAAGCCAACGCGATTCTTGGTTGCATCAATAGAAGTATGGTGTCTAGATCGAGGGAGGTAATGGTACCACTTTATTCTGCATTGGTTAGGCTCATTTGGAATCCTATGTCCAGTTCTGGGCACCTCAATTCAAAAAGGATGTCGACAAGCTGGAACGTGTCCAGAAGAGGATGACCAAAATGGTGAAGGGTCTGGAAGCCATGCCCTATGAGGAACGTCTTAGGGAGCTGGGTATGTTTAGTCTGCAGAAGAGAAGGTTAAGAGGGGACATGTTAGCCATGTTTAAATATTTGAAGGGATGTCATGTTGAGGAGAGAGCGGACTTTTTCTCTGTCGCTCCAGAGACTAGGACAAGGAGCAATGGATTCAAGTTGCAGGAAAGGAGATTCCACTTGAACCTGAGGAAGAACTTCCTGACAGTCAGAGCTGTGCAGCAGTGGAAAATGCTGTCGCAGAGTGTGGTGGAGTCTCCTTCTTTGGAGGTTTTTAAGCAGAGGCTGGATGGCCATCTGTTGGGAATGCTTTGATGAGTGTTCTCTCATAGCAGGGGGTTGGACTTGATGGCCCCTGAGGTCTCTTCCAACTCTATGATTCTATGATTTAGCAATTCATACTATACTTATAACAATGCTTCCCCTGCCCTGCCCTGCCCAAAGTACTTCATATGCTTTGTCAAAATGTAGAGATCTGGGCCAGCCAGGGCTATGACAGATCAGATATGCTTTAAATTCTCCCTTCCTGGAGAAGCAGTACCATTGTGTATATTTACGACACCTTGGCTGCCTCTCCACACTTATATCTCCTTTCTGCTTTCTCTAATCCCACAACCCCTGTGGATATAGGGCAAAGCATTTTCAGGTTATCCCAACTGAATGTGTCACTGGTGGTAGCGTGTGTAACTTAGCTCAAATTAAAGAGACACTGTATGGAGGGTGCTGTATTAAAAAAAGTAGAATAAAATCTTTATTAAAAGAATTAACAAGGGCAAGGTATTTGGCAATTAGATGTTATCAAACAGAAGAGCATTTCCAGCTTTTAAGAGGCAAACACTTACTCAACTCACTCACTCACTCACTCACTCTCTCTGTTTCTCTCTCTCTCTCACTCTCTCTCTGAAGGAACTCTTTCTCCTTTCTAACTCACAGAGGGAACTCCTTTAAAATCCTGTTTCTGTTATTTATCTGTTCTGCTAACTTACCCACTTAGCCCCTCCCTCTGGCTAACCCAGATTCTTTTAGTCAGCGAACCAATCAAATTAAATCCCCTCTGTTGCTAGGGAGGCTACAGACCACACCTGCCTAGAGTTTGCATGTGCTTTACCTCAGTAATCTTTAACAAGTGCCAATAAAGAATTCAGTCTTGTTAACCCAAGATTCCAGATGGAGAGTGAAACTGAAAGGTGGTGTTTTGCCTAAAGCAACTCATTGTATGCTTGGATGTGGTGCAATTGGATTGGAACCAGAAATGGCCCATTTCACACCTCAGTCTTCTCAGCAGCAGTCCTAAATATACTTACTAGTAAAAAAGCCCCACTGAACACGGTGGGGGGATTTTCTTCTGTGTAAACACACAGATTATTGAACTGCATATATCGCTGTTCTGTACATGTCTCTACAGTACGTGTAAAGCCTAGTTCTTTGCATGCGTACTCAGCTGTAAGTCCCAGTTAGCTAACTAAAAGGAACCGCTGCTGCTGTAGTTTGTGGTTGTTCTGTTAATGAAACAATTCCCTTGTTGCTCCAACTAATGCTTCTGTTGTACAACTTTTTAAAAAACTTTGAAGAAACTTTATCCACAATCAAAGAGTCATGAAATCAGTTCCATGAGCTTACGGGATTTGAGACTTGTTTTTGTCTGGCAGCATCCCCATGTTCCCCTTGCAAAATAATGTGCAAACTGAGGGGGGCTTTCAAAAGTAACCAATGATATGACACGAAAGTCAACTGTTCACAGGAAAGATGCTATAAACTCTCAGGGGCATCACAAGCCCCTTGTGAGAGCCTAAGAAGCAATTTTGCTCCCAGTCATTGTATAAACTGTACTGCTGTGAGCTAAATGTTTGTTTGAAGCATTTTCACCCCATTGTTCTTCAGCTAAAATGACTCCCAAAGCAGCTTTCATAAGATCGATAACAAATAAGATAGTTCTGGCCCACAGATTTTCAGTCTAAAAGACATCTTGCAAAAGGAAAAAGGGTAGTGAAGAGAGGAAGAAATCAAACTCAGTTACCAATTTTAAGTTCTCCTCATAAACATCTAGATTGTAAGGAGTTCAGAAATAAGGGAAGCCTAATGGAACTTGTTTCTCAGAAACTATGTTGTACCTTAGTCTCTTAACAGAACTCTCAAACTAATGGGGAAGAGTGAAGACACCCTGTTTCATATGAAGCATTAAACTCTGACCAAATCTATCGGAAAGAACAAATTTTCTCCATTTCTCTATCTTTGTTACAACTCATTCTCCTCTCGATGGAATCCTACGATGTACAACAAAGGCTAGTAATTTTCCTATATTTTCAATCATGCATAATTGTAATGAGATTTCTGTTGCAGCAATAAAATGTTTTAAAACAAAACTGAAGAATTTTAAAGAGCTGTTGAATTCATATTTCATGAATTCATATAACATACTTAGAACTGCTCTGATCTCAAGCCAGGACGTGGAAATATGCAATCTGTAAATCTGAGACTTCAGTGGAACTTATGCTAAATCCTAGAAAACCTCTTGTTTTATACCAAAGTATCATTCTGTTTGGGAGTGGTGGAAGAAACTGTAAACATTAAAGAACCAGATATACATGGTAGAGGATAATCTTAGAAAACTGGTGTGTGCCTTCATGTCCAATTTATAACGACCCTAAGGTGAACATATCACAAGGTTTTCTGGCACTAGAGTGTGCAATTTACCCTAATTCGCCCAGTGAGTTTCCATGGTCAAGTAGGATTCAAATCTTGTCTCCAGGCTCCTGGTCCAATATTCAAAGCACTACACCATGGCAGCTCTCAGTCTTAAAAATAATCCAGTGCTATTCAACAAGAAATATTTTCCTGAAAGGAAAATAGTATCCTATTTGTAAGATTTGGATCTGCACTTTCTTGAAATCCATGTAGTCTGATTTCTGTCTTGCTAGGGGTAATATTTGCACTGGGTGGGGTGGGGTGGGGTGGGGACATACATGTGAACCAGGGATGTACCTATAGGGAGTGACAAAATAAAGGCATTGCCCCAAATAATGATTCTGCTTCACCGTGAAATTTTCCTTCAGTCTCTAAATTTCTAGCATTCCAGAGAGTGAGACACTGGCCAATTCTGCCCTACACTGTTACACTTTCAGCATCCTGTGGAATTCTGGGGTTTGTAGTTTAGGGAGGGGCATTTAAAATTCTCAGCCAGAGAGCACTTTGGCCTCAGTAAACTACAAACCCCAGAATTCCACAGGATGTTGAAAGTGGAATAATAGCACTATCACAGTGTAGTGTGGAAATGGCCACTGAAAACAGTTAACACTTAGAACTGTTATATTTGCTGTGTTCACATTCACTTGGTAAGTTTGCCTGCCTCTTTTTATGGATATTTAAATTGTATTTATTGGTACCTAATTGAATTTTTAAGTTACTGCAATGCTAGAATATTGGAAACTGAAGGAAAAGTTCATTGGGGGGCATAATTCTTCTTTGAGGAACAGTGCCCTTATTCTTCCTTCTCTGAAACTCAGCCCCTGATATGAGGTGAGAAGAGTGGGAATTAATAGCAGTAGAATAGGATTATCAGTTTTAGGATATGTTCTGAGCTGGCCTCAGTTGCCATTAATGACTTAGTGAACCTGATGTCACTTTGACTAGTACCTGGATATCTCTATAGTTAATAAACGTGAATGTTGATGGATCATGTGTGCTGAGTTTTACTTGTGTGAGAGTGGAGTTTTTTGTGAGGAGGTGAGACTGTATGCTTTTCTGTTCTGGTTTAGTGTTGTGTGCATGTGTGCGTGCGCACGCGCGCGTGTGTGTCTGTGAAGTTCTTTTTCGGGTCAGTGAAGGTAGTGCTTCCATTCCAGTGATTGTTAGCAGAAGGTGATACAGGAAGATGAAGAAGACCACCTTGAAAACTTAGGTATTTTTATGGCATTCCCTTTTTTGTGCTCCTGATTGGAGGAGCATGGGAGAAGTCCGCTTGAGCCAAAAGAAAGTAGAAGAAAGAGCAGTAAAAATATTGCAAGAGGCATATATATTTCATTGTGGTCTTTGTGCTGCACACAATGGGTTCTTTGCACCTGCACAGAGCCCTCTTGGAATGTTCCAGAGCTGCCCTGTCCTGCATACAATGCATGACTAAGCCTGCCAAGCTACCATCTCCTCAGTTTCTCTCTGTCCACCAAATGAGTAACTTCTGTCAGTGTGTTCCTGGAGTTGTATAGCTTTGCTTTCGTTTGTTCTCACTTCTCTTGTTTTCTCTTATTTTGTTTTTCTTCTTTTTCTTGTATTCCCTCACCCACCCAAAAAAGAGATTTTTCATTTTTTTTACCCATTCTTTCCCCTCCCCTTTATGGCCTCTACCTCTCTTTTTACACTTTGTTCAACCTGTGGCCACGAAGCCTCTCTGTCACTGATGCTCATTCTGAATGCCTTTATTGCTTGGAGGAACGGCACAGCATAAAGCTGCCTAAGATGGCTTCCCAGTTCCATCTGGGTCAGGGTAACATATTGCCTACCTTCTGGTCCTGAACTGTCTACTCCCTTGGAATGGTCCCTACACTCCTTTGATATTTGGTGAGCACCTGCCTTCTATATTCAGTCATCAGTCTTCTAACGTCTTCATTTGTTATGGTGGCCAATGTACGGGAGACTAATACCCTTTCCACATGGGGGGGCGTGAAATGTGGGGAAACGGGGCAGCGCACGTGGAAACGGAGCTTGCCTTTATCTAGGTTGCTCCGTCGCTACGGGGAGCACTGTGCATTCGCCACTCTACACGGCGGCAGCGTCCGGTGGCGCCCAAAATGGCAGCCGGCAGCTTCTGGCGGTGCTCCGCCAATTGGGGCAGCGCACCAGCCGGAAGCCCACCCCCGGGCAGCTCTGCAGGGACGCACTTGCATGCCCCTGCAGTTCTTCACGGGGCGCTGTGAGAGGCTAGCACGATCTTGTTTTAAAAATACCACTTGAAAGGTGGTCGTCTTTATAAAACACACGGTGCCATCCCCACGGCCCTGTGAGGGCACTTTGAGGTGTAGAACCTCCACTTTTCTAACCAACCTAGCGCACTCCACGGTGGGGACGACCTCCGTCCTACGCCATGTTACCCCGTGTTTTCCCCCCGTGTGGAAAGGGCCAAAGTGTCAGTTCAGCACCTTTTTCAATGCATCACTCAGGTCGTCTGGATCTTCTGTGACCTTGCTCATAAGCTAGTGCCTTTATTTCTTTGGGCACATTCTACAAGGGCTGTGTCAGCTTCTGCAGTGTTGCTTTCAGACTCACACTTCTAGAACTTTGTAGAGCAGTGACTTGGTCTCAACTTTCCAGCTTTATCCATCACTACAACTGGACTGTAGAGCTGGGAAATATGTCCAATTTGCCATCTTGTCCTCTCGTCTAGGACCAGACCCACCATACTTGGGATAAGCTTCTTAATCACCCATTGTGGGAGGCACAGAGACCACAATGCAGAAGAACAGGTTGCTTACCTGTAACTAGTTCTTTGAGTGGTAATCTGTGCCTCCACACAATCCTGCTCTACCTCCCCTCTTTCAAGTCCCTGCTGTTTGGCAGACTTGGAAAATGAGGAGACAGTAGCTTCACAGGTATAGTCATATGGGAGGGGGCACAGTTCCCGCCAAGCTACTCAACTCTGGAACATTCCAACAGGGTTCTGTGCTGGTGCAAAGAACTCATTGTGTGAGGGCACAGCTAACCACTCGAAGATCTATGGTTACAGGTAAGTAATCCGTTCATGGAAGGGTGAAATAATATAAAATACAGGGTTTCTGCTTACAGCCTCTGAATAAGCAAATTCCTCCAGTAGCGTATAGCATGAGTCATTTTACCTCTAGAACCATAGAGTTGGAGGGAGCCTCATGAATTCTACCCGCTGCTCAGTGCAAGATCTCAAGCTAAAGCATCCCCAGCAGGTAGCTGACCAGCCTCTTTTTGAAGACATCAACAGAAGGAGGGCCACTATCTCTCTAGGCAATCGGTTCTTTTGCCAAGCTGCTCTTACTGTCAAGAAGTTCTGATGTTGAATCAAAGTGTACCCTCCTGTAACTTAGACCTGGTCTTACCCTCTGAGGCAGCAGAGAACAGGCCTGCCCCTGTCTCTGTGGCAGCCCGTGAGGTAGGAGTTCAATCATGTCACCCCCTTCACCAGCTGAACACATCCTCATATATTTTGTTCTCCATACCTCTTATCATCCTTGTGGCTTTTCTCTGAACCCTCTCCAACTTGCCTATATCCTCCTTAAAAGGAAGTGCCCAGAATGAACATAGTATTCCAGATGAGGCCTGACCAGTGCAGAATATAGTGGGACTATTACTTCCCTTGACTTGAAAGTATGCATCTATGCAGGCTAAAATAGCATTCTCCTTTTTGCTGCAGCATCACAATACTGGCTCATGTTCAGCTTATGATCTGCAATAATTCCAAGGTCCTTTTTGCACGTAATACTGCTGAGCCATTTATGACCCATCATATGTCTGTGCCTTTGATTTTTGTGGCCTAAATGTAGAATTTTGCATTTGTTTATGTTGAAGTTCATTTTATTAATTTCTGCACATTTTCTAGTTTATTAAGTCCTTTTCAATTCTGTTCTGTCTTCCAGGGGGTTATCCATCCCTCATGGTTTTGTGTTCTCCACTTTGATATCTAAGTCACTGATAAAGATGTAATGACCCTGTGACAGAAACCTGTAGCACTCCACTTGAGACCTCCTTCCAGTTTGAAACACAGTTTGAGCATGGTTTTTCAATTAATTATGGATCCATCTGATATTGTTCCCAACTATTCCACATTTAATCAATTTCCTAATCAAAACAGTATCGGGACCTTATCAAATGCTTTGCTGAAATCCAGATAAATGACATCCACAGCATTCCCACCATCTACTAAACTAGTGATCGGATCAAAAAAGGATATAAGATTGGTTTGGCAGGATTTGTTCTTGACCAACCCATGCTGGCTTCTACTGAGCACTGTATTGTTTTCAGGATAGTTGCAGACAGATTGCTGTATATTCTATTATATATTTTCCTGTTAATTAAGGTCAGGTCTGTGGTGTTGTGTGGTGTTTTGTTTTGTCGGAGAGAGACAGTATTTCCCTTTTGCAGTCTCCTGGCACTTCACTTGTTCCCTAAGATTTCTGAAAAATGATGGCCAATGGTTTAGACAGTACATCAACCCTTCCTTCTGTACTCTGGGATGCAGTTCATCTAGCCCTGCAGATTTGAACTTTTTTAGGTTAAATAGATGATTTCTGACTAACTCCCTATCAATCTTGATTTGCATTCCAGATTTCTTGCCAAGGTCTACTGCATGGAAGCCAGTTCCACTATATTTACTTGAGGGTAACGAACATCTGAAACCCTGTGCTAGAATGAAATCACTGTAACAAAATAAATTTTAATTTCTAAAAGGGATCCAATATGACATCAATAATTGTCAGCCTATTGTGCCAAATTTTGACACCATCTGCCACTCTTTTGTTACTCTCTACCAGGGAATTACTATTTTGTGACTAGTAGACCTAAGTAATTTTTATGTGTTCCAAAGGATGCCTGAGTGTAATACCTTTGCTGACTACAGGCTACAGCAATGTCTTAAGATTTCACCAGAGATCACCTTCTAAGTTGATCTGGGAAGATTAATGTTCTTGGTTAATTAAGAAAATACAAAGATCTGCTTCATCTTACAAACAAGAAGTATAAATGGAGGTAAAACTTCAGGTGTACATGGGTAAATCCATGCTAGTCCCAATCAGAATCAGTGAGAATTCAAAACACATAAATTCAGTTGATTTAGTGGACTTATTATAGCTGAGACTAACAACTAGAGTTAGTCCATAGTGTTCCATATCATACTTTAAAGTCTTATATCAGTATCTGGTTTCTGTCACCTAATGTTTGCTGATCAGTGTAAGCTAAACCAAAGTTCTTTTTGTGTTGCAGGGAAAGCACAAACTGCTTGTAAACACAGGACTAGAAGGCAGATGGTGTGGCCTCATTCCTGTTGGGAGCACTTGTGATCGTGTAACTACAACAGGCCTAAAATGGAACCTCAGTAAGTAAGGCATTTTGTTTTCAGTATGGCTGCACAGAGACAATTTTTAAGATGCTCTAGATGATACTGAAAGAGGATGTGTTGTGTGTGGAAAAGGGAAAAATATGCAGCAAATACTTATTCCCTTGTTTATTGTGTAGTTGCAGACTACATTGAATAAGCTAGTACTTTCATTGTGGGGAAACTGGTTTCTTCTGAAAAGAAAGAAATAGTTAAAATTGCTGGATTAGTATATTTCTCACTTCTAGAAACTAATCTGTTGGCAAATAGCATATGTAATTTAGAGTATCTTGAGCCTTTGGGGAGGGTAGTTCACTTTCCCTTAATGCTTGTGAATGGGACTAAGGCAAGAAACATATTTCTAGTCACAGGCCCTTTCCACATGTGGAGGGGGGAATGGGGGAAAATGCGCTAAAACGGAGCTTACCGGCAGCCGGGTAAGTCTATCGCCATGCGGAGCAGCGCGAGCTCGCTGCTTCACAGTCCTCTGGCGTCCAAAATGGCGGCTTCGGTGTCCAAAATGGCAGCTTTCGGGTGGTAGAGGCTCTCCACCAACCGGAGAAGCTCACCAGCCTAAAGCCCGCCCCCGGCAGATCTGCAGACACGCACTAGTGCACTCCTGCAAATCTGCACCGGAGCACGGCGACGGAGCTGCACAGGGCTGCGCGCTCCGTGCTTTTTAAAAACCTCTGAAAAGAAGTTTTTAAAAAACACACTGCACCACCAATTCCGGTCGCTTCGGAGCGGATTGAGGTGCGGAACTACAAAAAGTAGTCCACCCCAGTCTACTCTACAGTGCACAAGACCTCCGTCAGAGGTCACTCTGCACCGTTTTAATACCCCGGTGCAGAAAGGGCCACAGTCTGCTGCTTGTGCTTCATTGAAACATAGTCCCACTTCACACTGCTGTTACATGAGTGGTTACCAGGATAAATGCCCAATAGTGAAGTGTAGCTTGAGGTGTGGCCAGGAGAAACATCCTGCTATGCCCCAACACATTTATCAGCGTGGAGTAAGGGTTCTTAGGAAGACCTTTATAATTTTATAAATTGTAAGTAGAAGAGAGAAAGAGTAAAGTTTGATTTTTGAGGACATTTCCAGTTATAGGAGGGGTGTATGGAGGGAAATAGAATAATTGTATTTCAGCTTGCAGCATCACAGAAAGAAATATGTTTGTTTCCTAAGCAGAATGCTTTCAGCGGACGGTTTGTCGAGGTGATGATACATTACCCCCTCAAATACATTACTCTTCAAGGAGAGCAAAATTCTAAGGCCTAAATCTCATACTTTATAAGCCATAAAATTGACAGGCAAATAATAGAGCAATATAGATTATTAAAAGTCCCCATTTTTGCTCTGAACTGCTTGTTATAACTCATTTATTTCTCAATTCTGGATGAATATATCGTTGGAGGTTGTTTTTTCAAAGGATGAAATAGGCTCGTGATAATATGAAAAGCAAAATGGAAAAATAAGAAGCCAACTTCCTATCTCATTTCTTAGTTGTGAAAAAGCTGTGGGGGAGATATCTAGCATTTTCAGCTCTTGGTTCACTGCATATTCCATGATATAGAAAAATTGTTCTGAAAAGGCAGCAGATTTCAGAATGTTATTGTTTAATTTGCAGAGGTGATGAAGGTGGAGGGAGGAAGTTGCGCATGTACCTGCACATTTAAACCAAACAAGCATGTGAATTCTAGCTCTGACGTAAATCTCTAAGACACTACTTTTGAATGGGAGGTGTGGTGTGTAATTAAGCCAAGTGGATATTCATATTACATTGAAGTGCAATGGTTGTTCCACATCCAAGAATGAAAACAGAAGATAGGTTTTAGGTTGAATTATCGCCTCAGTTTTCTCAATTTATGTTTCTATTCTGAACCCTCATAATTAGTCAAAGAGGGCCCTAGTTCAGTGCAAGTATACTTGGTACCAGAGTAAGGACTGAGAACCACTGTTCCCACTAATTACTTAAAATGTATGAAGCCACCCTCTGTCCAGACATCAGATAAAAACTTTAACTTATCCTTCCTCTTCACTATCCCCATGCCTAAAAGACAAAGAGGCTCTGTTATTATCATTAATCTGTAAAACTGGTAAGCTCTTAAAAGCCAGTAAGAACATTGAATCCCAAAGGGGTGCCATTCTGAACATCCATTCTTTCCAAGAAGCCATGAGAAATTGCTTTGGGTAATCCTCTTTCCACCAACCCATTACTTTATGGTGTTCACCAGTACCTGCCATATCTCTTCATGCAAGCCTGCCTTGAACCTGCTGGTTGCAGCCTACTTATTTGTAAGTGTGTATTCTAAAATGGGGTAAAACATGGAGACTTGGGAGTATTTAATTTACACAGTCTAAAATTTATTATTTTGCTTTGTCTTTATATTGCCTCCTAGCCAACAAGGGCTCCCAATGTGATGAGCAATGTGATGAACCCCTCCCTAAACTGCAAACCTCAGGATTCTATTGGATGTTGAAAGTGGAATAATCGCACTATAAGAGTGTAATGCGGAAATGGCCTTGGAGTGCTGTTACAGTCACCATGATGCTACAGAGCAATCCTTGTTACATGTACATACCAATCTAATTTTATGACAAAGTGGCACATGCAACAGCGCCTCCCCTGGAGATCTCAGATTTAAGGGATGAGACAGTGTTTCAGATATTGTGGTCTGAATTTAGAATGTAATCTCAATTCCTTTGGCCCCTTTCCCAAAATAGCACCTTCTTTCACCACCTACTGTTGCCACTGTTGCAGACACCATCTTTCTGTAAGCACAATGACCACGCTAATTTAGGACCAGGGATAAAATAAAATTAGGAACTCAGGAGTTCCAGAGTCCAGAACAACCATTAAGATGGCCCTCCCTTGTGTATTCTACCAAACATGCTTGTGAAGATGGTGAAAATTAGAGTTCTTAGGGAACTCTATAGTTGGTGTGTTACCACTAAGAAGGCTTGTGTACTCTGGTGGTGTCATAAGCAAGTCCTCTCCACTGCATGAGTTAATGCCTTCCAAGAACTGAGTTTTCTTGAAAATTAATAACTTACCAAATATAATTGCTAGGGAAGAGGGATCTGTGCATACTTGGGCTAGTGTCAAACCAATAGGCAAACTAGTAATGACGCATATAAATCTTAGAAATAAATAAAAACAATGTACCCTGAACCTTAAGGAGAGGATGAACACCAAATCTAAATAAAGAAATAAAGGTTTATGAGAATAGTAATCCAAGCTGAAATCTATGCACTTTCCCTCCAGCGATAATACTAAATGAAGCTAGATGACTTGATTATATGTCTAACACTACAGAAATCAATGAATCTCAGCTGAAGATGACCTTTTTTTAAAAAAAAATACATTATATATATATAGAGAGAGAGAGAGAGAGATTGAGAGAGAGCGGGGGGGAATAGTGTTTTCCATTTATGCTTTTCATACAGAAACTCTGCAAATGCCAAACCAAGATTTGCTATGCTTTTTTCTTCCCTAGCAAGTATATTTGGTGATCTCTTTATATTCATGAAAACTTGTTTCTTAGATGGTAGAAACCAGATTGCTCTGAAGTGATATTCTCGACACAAAAAATGCACAAACAAAATGACACGGTGACAAGATATGCTATGTAGCAACCTCTTATGATTCTATTGCATGATCTTGAATTTCATTCAGCAGCTATTTCTTTTATTAGTCAGAATGAAATGTTTTGTCCTGAACTGTATAACACACACATATGCTCCAGTTGTTCCCATTTACCAGGAACAGCATCTATCTCTTACTAAATAGAGGTTCATATTTCTTTCTGTACACATTCATTGGGATACCTTTCCAGTGCAAAATAACACATATTTTTGTTGTGGTTCTTTTGAAGTATTGCTATAAAATTATTAATTCTGCCTTGTTAAAAAGTTTTGTGTGCGCGCACATGGTCTAGGGTGTGCATTCTTCACAATTCTTCCCCATCATTCCAAGTTCAAAAAAATTACATCTCTTGGTGAGGGACAGATACAATATTTCCCTAGTAGACATGAACTCATTCATCATCTTCTGCCCAACATGGCTGTGTTGTGGTTAAGTGGATGGTGGGGACAGCTGAGGATTGTCATCCAGCTATGTTGCAGCCAGTGGCACAGGAAAATAAGAGCATCCTGTGAAATCAGGTGTTATCCAGAGTAGAGTGTCCTGCATACCTACAAGCATGTAGTTAGGCTGTGAATATCAGCTGCCCCCCTCTCCAGCCACTACATGGACATTTCAGTGGGGGCAGGAAAACAGTATGTGGGAGAAGAAGTGACTTCCATCTCCTTGTGAGAATGCCTTTGGAAACTGCACACTTTTCAAAAACATTCACAGCAGGCAGAAAATCATTTAATTATTTGTTTTACCCTGAAGGAATGAATAATAATCAGAAGTACATCCCTGTACTTGTTATTATGATATCAAAAGTTAACCCATGGTGTTAATAGTTGTTAACTCATTGTGTTACTTATGCTCATTACCTTCCCCTTCCTTCCTCTTATCTTTCTGAGGGAAAAAACTTTACAGTTGATAAGAGATTATCATAAAATTTGAAAATGTCCTGTCAAAATAACTCTAAAAATGCCCTTTTAAAATAACTTTTGAAAATAACTAGAAACTTTTAATCATTGCACTTATAAAATAAATAAGCCTTGTTCAGTTGCTTATAAGATATACTATTATTACATACTCATTATCTCCAAAAAGTAGCTACAGGTAGCAAAGTTGCTTGTGACATGTTCCTTACAGTCAAATGTTCCTGTGGGAAGGAGGGCTCAGTGATAGTGGAATCAGTGAGAGGGTGGATTATCCATCCCTTCTTCCTTTCTTCCAGTTCCAGAGGAAAACATGGGCAAAATAAGCTAGCAGATAGTTGGAGGAGGAGGAAGATTGAAGACTAACATTCGAACTTTTCCCTAGCCAAGATTAAGATTATAGAGCATATCCATTTCACATAAAAAGTCATATATGTAATCCCTGGCATCTCTCTTTGGGACTAGAAAAACTCCTGCTTGAAATTCTGGAGAGCCACTGCTGGTCAGTGTTGGTAATACTGAGCTAGATGGTCTAGTGGTGCAAAGTAAGGCAGCTCCTTGTGTTGAGTTTACTCTGGGTCAAAAAAATTACGGAGTTCAGCAACATGTCGAGCCCAAACCCTCCCTTGAGTCAGAAAGTTTGAAAACCACAGGACTAGGGAACTAGCAAAGGTTAGGAGCTAGTGACTGCTTGAATATCTGCAGAGTAATTTTTTCTTAATAGCCCTTTCTACATGGAATACTGTACCTTACAGCCTTACAACAGTTCCTTTTGCCACATCACAAAACCAGATCTAGTAGCTGGCTTTTATGGTAGAAATGGAGTGTAGAATGTTTAAGTAGAAGCATGACTATGAAAGTATAATAAATGAAGGTTCAGTTTGGCTGGGAAATCCTTATACCTTTCTTAGTTATCTTCTACAAAATCTCTGTCATGAAATACTCAAGAAATCAGCTGCTTCAGATCACTGCAAGAATGTTCAAGAATGTAAGTTAACAGAAAATCTGTTGTACTCTTACAAATGCATTGCCTCATTTTCATATTTAAATACTTCAAATTTAAATGCCTCATATCAGGCATAATAAATGAGAGACATCCCTGCTGCTGAGAACAGAGCTATAATTCATTGTTTATTTGTTTATTTTGTTTATTTTCCATTGTTTATTTCCCCAAACACAGGTCCACTTCAGGGCACAAAATTTTAAGATGCTGAAATTACTTTTTTAAAAGTAATTTGTTGTATTACTAATTATTATAAATGTTAGAAAAGGAAATCTAGCAGTTCATTACATTACTTGCTGCTTTCTATTACTTTTCGTTCCTTTAAAAAAATAAAACCCATATTTTAAAAACTATGAAAACGGCCTAACATATAGGAATACCTTCAAATTGTCCCAAGAAAGAATTTTTAGCCTCTCACCAGCAAATAAAATAAAAGAAAACAAAAAATAAACATTACTTGTGGGAATGTGGGCAGGGGGAGAATGACATGAAGTATTGCTGGAGCAGAGTAACAATATTATACCTACAAAACCTCCCAAAAATAAGACATTACAGATACAGTGTTATTTGTGTCATGTTATTTCCATGGTGTGGAAGCAAGCACATATAAGACACTGAGAAAGAGATAAGCATGCTTAGCATGTTAGCCTTACAAATAGAACTGAATGTACAACCAACAGAGATTAAACAAAGAAACAAACTGCACATAAATAAATGCTTCATCACAGTTCTGCAAATGTACTTCTGTTTGGAATTTTCATGTTGAATTCACTAGCCACTAGTCAAGTGAATTCACTTATTTTATTCTCAGATATGAAGAATGAAGTTTTCTTCCTGCTGTCCAAGATTACAAGTGGTTTTACTCATTTTTCAGTGTCCTTTTTTATTTCAGAACTTTGTTGTTAAAAAAATTTACAGTCAAAAAATGTGAAAAATCTTGGGGCAGGTGACCATTTTTTTGTTTAGGATATCTCAATGTTTCAGTGTATCAAGACTCCCATTGCCATGAAAGATAGAGAAAATATGTTTATTCTGTACATTCTCTACTTGCCAGTCTTATAATTTCTCAGAGTGGCTAAAAATCATTAAATTAAATTAAGAGGAGGAGGGGAGTTATTGCTACAGAGCAATAAGATGTGTCCTCCATATAAGAAAAAGACATATGTAAAAGAGACTTTATTCACTATGAGTCAGTGAGGGAATGATAAGAAACATGGATACCACTGCTCAAGGAAGTGCTGGATTCCTATTTGAACATCTAGTAGCAGTAGCAGTAATATCAGGAAGATATTAGTATTCTATATTTTTATCCCAAGGCTAAAGTATGAGGAAAAAGGTGAAGCTGTCTTGCTTTGTTTTTAATGATATTATGTAAGATTTGTTAATAGAGATTATTGACTGCCTATGAGAGAAAAAAAGGCATAGACATATTTTACTCGAGTATAGTATTAGTACAGACCTGCACAACTTGACAGTAGGTAAGGGCCAAAATTAAATAGGCTAAACTTAAACTTCTTCAGGCTGCAGATAGGTTTTTAGTACCTCATTTTCCAAGTAAAATTATGGTAATGGTATAATAATGTTTTTTATTTCCAAAATTGTATAATTAATGATTAAACTATTTTGCAAATAAGGTAAACCATATTATGAAAAGGGGAAATTAGGGAAGTTTTTCCTAATGTCTAGATGGAACTTCTTTTCCTGCAGTTTGAGGCCTCCTCTGTGTCCTAGGGCCCTTCCACACTGTACTATTACAGTGCTAATATTCCATTTTCAACATCCTGTGGAAATCTGGGGTTTGTAGTTTCCTGAAACCAAAAAGCTTCTGGCTGAGAGTTCTAAATACCCCTCCCTAAACTGCAAATCCCAGGATTCCACAGGATGATGAAAGTGGAATAATAGGACTATAACAGTGTAGTGTGGAAAGGCCTCTAATCTCTTAAGCAGCAGAAACAAGCTTGTTCTATCTTTTACATGACATCTTCTCAAATAGTTCCATTTTTGGAACAAAGTTCCTTTTGGTGAACTACAACCTCCCAAAACCCCAGGTAGCATGACTAATGACCGGGGAATTCTGGGAGTTGTAGTCTTAAAAAACATTGCTTTTGAACTCTGGGTAAGTTTTTATCTCACCAGAGGAAGCTTGGTGAATTATTGCTGTTGTGTGCCTTTAAGTCGTTTCTGACTTATGGTGACCCTAAGGCAAACCTATCACTGGATTTTCTGGGGCTGAAAGTGCGTGATCTACCCAAGGTCACACAGTGGCTTTCCATGACTGAAAACTTTAAATCTTGCCTCTGCTACAAACTCACCCAGCAATCTTAGGGAAACCTCCTTCCTTAAATTTTACCCACCACCACCAATATACAACATAGGGAATGACAACACTGGCTGTTTCTGCCCTACACTGTTATAGTGCTATTATTCCACTTTCAGCATCCTGTGGGATTCTCGGGTTTGTAGTTTACTGAGGCCAAAGAGCTCTTTGACTGAGAGTTCTAAAGGCTCCTCCCTAAACTGCAAATCCCAGGATTCTATAGCACGCTGAAAATAGAATAAGAGCATTGTAACAGTGTAGGCCAGAAATGGCTGTCCTACCTTCCTGATCTGTTGTTAGGATAAATGAGAGAATGCAGAAGTGGCAGTTTGTAATTATACAAAACCAGTAATAGGATTATTGGAAAGACAAGGGAGCTATGCCTTAAGAAATGTAGCAGTGTGTAATTTGCAAAAAATCAAAGGGGAGGGGAATAATTTGGGGTGACAGAAAAAAAGTATTATTTATGAGAAAGAGGGAAGAAAATATATTTGGAGGATAAACAAGGAGAATTCCAGATGGTGGGGGGGGATTTATGAGGGTGCATGCCAAAATAGACCTAAATTGCATTCTTTAAATGCAATTTAATTTTTTCCAAGGCAGTTTAGGAGAGATGAGGGTGAATGAGGAAACTGACCTGTAATCAGTTGCTTCCCCCAGAAGGTCCCAGTTTGTCCTGTAACAGTCCATGTTGGCTTGCTCAAGGAGGAGGAGACCGCCTCCTTTCTTTCCCCCTCTAGCCCCAGCTGGTCTTCTCTTTTTCCTGGGCACTTCCACCCTCACCGCTCATCCAAGAGAAATGGAAGGAGAAGAAGCAACTGCCACCATCTTGTGCAAGGACAAAAGGTAGCATCAGCATGGCTCTCTGCTGCCCCCTGGATGGAAGGAGGGGAAACAGCCCAGCCATGTTCATTCAAAACTATCAGCAACCTAATTGCTGCAACCTTTTTTGGCCTCACCCTCATGAGCAATGCAGGCCACACAAAATCCTTTGGTGGGCTGCATGTTGTCCAGGCCTGTATTAGTAGATGACATGTTCCACTTGGCTTGAGAAACTTGGGGTCAAATTCACTTGGAACCCACAGCACAATGAGGCTAAAAGAGACTTTCAAGAATAGTATTGCCGTATGATTTTCCAGGCAGTATTACTATCAGTACCTCTTAGAGCACTTTGCTCTACCACTTCAGGTATAAAACTTAATCTTTCCTAGAAGATAACTCTTCTAGCCATAAGATACCATACTCAAATACTGACTCCTGTAAAAGATTCTGAGTGAAGTTAAGAAGTAAAATATAGTTCCCAAGTTTGATATCTTTATCACATAATATGAGGAAATACATTTAGATAGAGCATTTTTCAAAACAAAATTAAGTCAATATTGTATAAATTTAGCTGTGGCAAGAATAGGGCTGTTCCATCTAAATATGATAATACCGGTATATGTCATCTTCTAAATCTTACTTTTTTTAACCAAATTTCTTTTAGGTTCAGCAGGTAACATTATAAATCTTGAGTGAAAGTCATTCATCTTAATGTTTTTATGTCAGTTTATTCATCGGGTTCAGCCTGTAAAATCAGTATGAGAATAGATGAAAGCTAGCTGTAGGGAATCATTTGGAAACACAAGTTTGTAGGACAGTATCACTGATCCTTCTTGACTTGAATTTGTTTTTTATAGCCCTACCCATTCAGCCATTTGCAGTCAATTGATACTGTATGAGTACTTTGTTTGTCTAGCACATCATGTGTAGCAAGACAAAATACAGTTTTTTCACAGCTAACAATTGGGGTTTATTAATTTTCTCTAAAACTGGAGAGATAATCATGGCTGGAGGTGGAAAAAATATGTGACAGATTTATGCTGGAGGGCTAAGGGAAAAAATCTATTCAGGAGGCTAACTGGATGAGTTGGTTTCTTAGTTGAAGATTTAATAATAGCAAAATCTTGTAGATGGCAAACAATTTTACCACAGGTCAAATTACTCAGTAACTGAGATGTTTGGATTTGCTTGCTGTTCCTTTTAGAATAAAGGGAAGTTCACTTTAAGATGGAATCTCATGCAGACAATCCAATTGTTAATCTCATCTAGAATAGACTGTTCAATCAGTAGGCTTTATTTGTGTGTTGTCATGCCCTGCCTTGGGGACTGTGGCAGTGAGGAGGAAGATTCTGGCTCCGAGGCAGAGGCTTCCCCACAGGCTGAAGTGTCCCCAGAAGCTGGTCCAGAGGGAGTTCATACACAACAACAACAAGGGCCTGAGCCAGGGGAACAAATAGAGGAAGACATAGCTGACACACCTACCTTGCAGCAGAGATGCCGTGTAAAGGAGGACTTGTG
Organism: Iguana delicatissima; assembly: GCA_948472985.1. Classification (NCBI taxonomy): domain Eukaryota; kingdom Metazoa; phylum Chordata; class Lepidosauria; order Squamata; family Iguanidae; genus Iguana; species Iguana delicatissima. The sequence goes on along the minus strand of CAOKZL010003665.1, from coordinate 54,100 downwards.
TTGCTTGGCCTGTTTAAATTAGTAAATGAGCCCTAATAAGGGAAAACTTGTGGTAGCCGCCACCATAGATAAAAGAGGGCTCCAGCTGGCCTTTCCTCCCAGGATCAGCAACTGGTTTATTTGGCCTTGGAGCTCTGCCTGTTTGGATTTGTCTGCCTTTCTGTTTGGATGTTCTCTGACTCTCACCTTGTGCGTAGGAGCTGTGCTGTTTGTGAGTAACTGCCTGCACTGCTGCAGACATGACATGCGTTGACTCACAGTTGAATGGTTGAATCAGTGGATAGATTGGGTCTAACCACACGATTTCAGTCAGTGGATCCTACTTCTGAATAAATATATTTAGGACTGCAGTTAGCCATCTGGTTTCTTGCTTCAGCTTCCTGTTTGTGGTCTGAGGCACAGTTCTTTCAAATATTATTAAACTCCAACATGAAGTCAGTTTTGTGTAGTAAGTGTGGAAAACCATGTGGGGATTATCTTCTATGGTGATTAGACATTATGGTAAAATACAGCACATGACTGAGGATTTTGTGGCATTCCTTTTTTCCTGCATATAATCAATTATATATAGGCAACTATTCATACTCCCATGTGTTAAATACAAGTAGTCATATCTGTAGTGTTAAATACAAGAATGGAATGTGTTGCAAAAATATGGATTGTACTGTAAAATGGAATATGCTATGGAGTTTTAAGTACCTATCTCCTGTCCTATAGCAAAACTGTGCTATATAAGGAGTCCCTTCCACCATTAAGCAGTTGTTCCAGCTTATTCCAAAGTCACAGAAACATGATATCTTATTTTTAAAGTGGAATCACATATTCTATTTTACCAATATTCATTACTAGGAATCTCAGAATTCTAATGTTTCGGTCTATTATAGAACCTAAACTGAATTTGCTTGAAATAGCTCATCATGCTTACAAGAGTTGTAAGTCTTGAACCAGTGACCATAAAATACAAAGTGAAAAGTCTAGCTGCAGCCTCCCGCCCCCACTTTGGTCAAAGAAGGAAGCCACACTGCCCAGGAAAGTCTCCTTGACCAGTGCATGTCAGGCCATACTCTCTGACTGATGCTTTGTTTCAGGCCAGATCAATGGTCTGAGAAATGAGGTATTTCTGCAAACTGCCTGTGTTTTTGCCTTACCTTGGTTTTGTGACTTCATAGGATCTGATAAATGGATTAGGGAATGGATACACACTCTATTCAACTCTGACAGGTTTTCCTTTGGTAGTCCGCCCGAGACTTTCCTAAACAGAATATAAGAAGTTAGAATGAAGCCTTCAACATGCGTATATGTAAAACCAAATACCACTTTAAAAAAAAAATACTGTTTCAATGTAGTTTTGTATAACAGTTGCTGGACATGAGAGAGGGACAAAGAATAGCAGGGTTATTGCCTTAACACCTTGCTTCTGACAGATGCCTTGTTATTCTTGAAAACAATACACTAGACTAGTTCAGCCTTTCCTCTGATGCAAGAAGGCTCTTCTTATGTTATGCTATACAGCATCTATTCTGATTGGTTTTCTACTTAAGGGCTCTGTTTGTGAAGCAATTTTCTAATCAGCTGGATGAACATTCATCAAAAGGAAACTCCTAATTTTGAAGCAGAACAGCTGGAAATCAGCCATATAAGAGAAGCTGATAATGCTGGTATTTGAAAGAAAGAATCAGAAGTTATTTGTATAATATATGTGATTTTTAAAGCCTGCAGAAATCAGATATTCATTATACAAAGCAAAGGCATAGGATTTCTGGGTTGGATATGGCATCATGTGGCAGTGCTCCTTAGTGAGTCCTGTTAAGGGAACATTGTACTTGATGTGGCTGATGCTGGTTTGAGATTTAGAAACCAGCGAGAATTGCCTGCTGGCTAGAAGAGGCTCAGAGCTGCCCTCGTGATCCAAAATTCCTGGTCTAGGCACCTAGGGGACCCCATTAAGGTATCCTTGGAAGTGCAGAGGGCTGGAGGGGATCAAGCAGATATCATGCCCATTCACTGCCTATGAACATAACTTTGTCCAGCCAACCTTCTCAACTCCCTGAGCAAATAATTTGGCAATTAAGAAAATTTACCAGCTGTTTGGTATTATTTACTTTGACATCTCTACTGCTGTGAACTAATTGTGAGTTCTGAAGTGGTTTTTCCTTTCTCTCTTAATATGACGAATGGAATCCAGCACATAAGATAAAGAGAGAGCTCCGATTTTTTTTCTTTAAAGTGCACCAGTTAGAATACAGCTAAAACATTTGTTTGAGCTGCTTCATTTATTCTAAGAAATTGTTAAAACTTTAATAATCTGTGAAAAATAGCGGACTTACCTTGTCAGTGAGATGAAGCTGCCTTTATCAGTGAGGTAAAGGTTTCCACTGTATTTTAGACAGGAACAGAAGGCTGATTGAACTTTGAATGACTTTACTGACAGCTTCCAGGCAGCAGACAGTCAAGAGCTGGCTAGAGTGAATGGGAGATCAAACTGCATTGACATCAAGTGGTAGAGTGGTATGATAACAGCTAGATTTGTTCTATTTAATTGAAAGCTGTCAGAAGGCAAAATGACTACAGCTAGAAAGCAGGCATGGCAAGCAAATCAAAGAAGAACCTCTGTGGATCAACCTAGAGAGGGAGACTCAAATAAGGCAATTTTAGAAGAAATAGCAAGACTGAGAGATGTCATCAATCCAATGAAGATGGAACTTAAATAGAATTTAAAAACAGAACCTCAAGATACAAAAACCTCCTTGGATAAAATTGGAAAGGAGATGAGGCAGATAAATGAAAAAATGGGTTTGTTAGCAGAAAGAATACAGATATTAGAAGTCACTGGGAAGTTGTCAATGAAACAACATCAGACTGTAGACTCAGTTACATTGTTGGATCTGAAAGAGGGGGAAAGACATCTTCATATTAGGGCAATATTTGAGAAGCAGAATGAAGATATCTACTCAAGAGTCACAAAGGTGCTGGCAGATTTCTTGGAGATTAGAGGATAAGACTTGCTTTGTAAAGTGGACAAAGTATGCAATTTGGATTCTACAATAGTCAGACAGAGAAATCTACCAAGGGATGTGATTATTTATTTTGTAAGAGAAAGAATAAAAGATGAAATTCTTCAACAACAACACCTGAAGAAGCTTCAAACTGATGGGAAAGAGTTGTAGTCTCGAAATATATACTGGCCAGAATTTTGAGAAGCAGATGAGTCTACACTTTCTTGACTAACAAGTTGAACCAATACAGAATTCCCTTCATATGAGGGGATTTAGAAGGCTTGATTTTATGATACAGACAAGGGAGATTTAATCTTAATACAATGCCAAAACCAAGGAAGAAAGCAATGGAGAAGATGACAAAAGTGTGGGCCAAGGCATGTGTAGATATGAACCATGGTGATGAGGAAGCTAAAATTGGCCTTAAAAGTTCCCTCTTGGAATATAAGAGGACTCAACTCTGCTGGTAACAGTAGAAAAGTGTTGTTTGGAAAAACAGATTGGACTTTATTTGCCTACAGGAGATGTGTGTAAGGAAAAAAGACAAAAACAGCTTGACAAATCCTAAATTGAGTGAGGAATACAGGTCATATTATGACAAAAAGAAAAGGGTTGTGGTGATCTATGCAGATGTTAAATTGAAATTGAAAAGATTCTGTAAGATGTGAATGAACGTTTTCTTAGAGTGGAGATACAAATTCATGGACAAAAATATTTGCTCTTGGAGAGGTTTATGTCCCCACAGAGAACAAAGTCCTCTTCTTTAAGCAACTGTTGGAAGAAACTTTGGAACTTTCATACAATAGGTGGATTCTTATGCATGACTAGAATGGCAGGCTGTAATCTAAAATTGATAGATTGAGGAAAAAAGAAAAGAAAAAGGATCAGTAGAAATTCCCCAAATCCTTTTTTAATGGGAGGGACAATTTGGAACTTTTAGATGCTTGGAGAATGATGTAGTTAGAATTAAGAGAATTTACATTCTTTTCAGAAAGACAAATCCTTTTCAAGGATTGATATATTTTTAATGACTAAATCATTAGCCAACTCTTTAAAAGATCATAGTCCAATGCTGTTAGCTCTCAAAGAAAAAGGCCCAGTGGACATGAAGATTGAATGAAGCTTTACTTAAAAATGAAATTGTCTTGAATAAAGCTAAAGAAATCTTAAAGAATTATTTTGAGAGTGATATGCATAAAGGTACAGATATCAGAGCAGTATGGGATGTAACACTGTTATGAAAGGGTTGTTTGTACAACAAAATGCAGAACTTAGAAGAATGAGACAAGAGAAGAATAAAAGTATTTTAGATGAAATTAAAACAAAAGAGAACTTTAAAATAATCCATCCAAATTACTGATTTTTAAACAGATAAAGATCTTACAAAAGCAATTGTATATGAATATGGTCTTAACATAGAGAAGATGAGATTTATGAAGCAAAAATATTTTGAATCAGCAAGTAAACCAGGAAAATTGGCCTAGGTTTTAAATTGAGAAAAGAGAAAAAAAATTGATCTTAAAGATTAAGATAGAAAGACAATGACATCTGACAATGATAAGATCAAGAGGATTTTTAGTAACTTTTTTTCTGGACACTATATTTAAAATGAGATATATCTTTTTAAAAGTTCACAGGTATCTGGATTTACAGAATTTATCTTTGATTTCAAAAAACCAGAGATTAACTAAATATGTCTGTAACTGTGGCAGAAGGTGTGGAGGCATTCAAGAAAGTGAAGCTGGGGAAGGCCCCCAGGACCCAACAGTCTCCTGCAGTTTATTATAAAAGTTTGGAAGATCACTTGTATTTGCCATTTCAACAAATTGTGAACTCAATTACCATGACAGGTAAATTACCAGATAGTGGTCTCAAACAAGTATTACACTGATTCCAAAGGAGGAACAAGGTGGGACAGATCATAAGAATTATAGACCCATTTCACTTTTGAGTAATGATTATAATATTCTTACATTAACTCTTGCTGAAAGGATGAGAAAGATATTACAGAGTATAATGGGAGAGGATGGGGATAAAAGATCTGAAATATACTTTGAATTATGATCTTAGAGAAATATTTTATAAAATGATAGAGTATATAACATCAGAATAGTTGTTTAAAGTGTATAAAGGTTCCTCCAATGTTTGTTGGAAATGTGATCAAAAAGAAGGAACTTTTTACCACATGTGGTGGACCTTTAAGAAAGCCAAGAAGTTCTGGGTGATGACACATAGACTGGTGGAAGACATCTTAAAGGTAAAGATTCAACTCAAACTTGAATTTTTTTTTTATTGAGTCTGACTGATGACCAGAATGATAAGAAGTTGGGAAGACTTATTCACTCCATGATCACGGTGGTGAGAGTGCTGTATATACACAGAAATGGAAAAATGTGGCTATTCTTTCACATGAAAATTGGCTGTTGAAGATGTTGGATTTGGCAGAAATTGATAAATCAACAGTTTTAATTAGGGAGAGATCTTTGGTTAAATTCAAAAATGATTGGAATAAATTGATTGTATATCTAAGAGGCTGTTGGGGTAGTCAATTATTGGTTTCCAAAGTTAAGCTTGTAGTTACTAAATACTAAGCAGCAGTATGATAATGATAGAAGAATTATACCTTGTAGATTATTTTAGAACCAAAAATTGGTGAGTTAGAAGTTATTTATATGTAATTTTGGACTGTTTTTAGGTTAGTTGTTCAGTTAATTTAGCATTAGGTTAGATGTTAGTTTCTCTATCTAGTGTTTGTGTAATTCCTATATGTTTTATATACTACATACATGTTAATAAAAATATACAAAACAAAGGTATATTGTCAAAGAACATTATCAACATACTATGAAAAGAGTGTCTGTGTGCACTTTTTGATTTTATAATTGTAGCCTCTGATCAAATGCTGATTTTGGGATGCAAGTCAGAACATTTTTTTAAGAAAAGTTAATTGCTCTGAAATTGGTTGACCGTTAACTACAAATTAAAACCTCTTGTTTGCAGAGAGTTTGGTTTTTTCCCCATCATCAGCCTGTTTCATAGACCAGGTATATCTCAGTTAATGAAGCAGATCAGATGTGTTCCTGGGCAGTATTTCTTGAACACAGAATTTGGTAGTAGAAGCAGAAATAATATGGAAAGAGTAGGGACCAGTTCTTATACAAAAAAAGAAGATTTTCATTTAAAATTAACGATATGCACATGGAACAATTACATCAGATAAGGCTTTCATAAAATACAACACTAACAATGGAAAGAAACAGAGAAAAGACAAGTGAAAAAGACAGACATAAAAATAAAAAAGATGGAGACTTCCACCGTTCTCAGTAGTGGTTGATACTGTTTATTTATGTTTGTATTTATATGCCACCTTCCTTGCAGAGTGGGACCGAAATCAGCTTTCAAAAAAATCTGATCAATTTAAAAAAGTTACAATGCTTCTATAATGCAATATATCATCAACCTCCTTTTTGTACAATATGAATATTGATAAACTCATGATTCAAATAATAATGCATGCAGAAAGACTGTCTAACATTTCCATATGCTTATTAAAATTATTAATAATTGGCTGTTAGTTACTGATCCTCCTGTGGTCTGCATTCAGCAAAAGCTGTGTCGCTTTGCCTCTTAGCTATGCCTGTTCCTGTACATAGTAACTGTTGTACCTCTCTTCCCCTCCCCCCTCTGTGGACCCACTGTATTAGTCATAACTCTTCTCAGTATAAAAATGATTGTTAGTAATCTGACAGAAATAAATCATTTATGCTTTTAAGTAATTTCATAAATCTATCCACTTTATTTTATTTACCTTTTCCTTAAGACTGAGACATCATCAAGCAACGCACTCCCTGTTGATTCCTTAAACCAAAAGAATCAAATCCTGTTTCCTCAGTCCCCCACCACCACCTTCAAGTCTCATCCTTGGTTTTCTGAGTATCCTTCAAGAGTCCACAGGAAGGCTGAGCAGGGAGACAGCTTTCATAGAAAGCATTTCTTTCCATTTTACTCTCTGTCTCTTCTTTTTTTTCCCCTGTACCAAAGACCCCAGTACACACCAAACCTCCAAATTTTTCTCCCACAAAGTTCCCCATATGTCTTTCTCGCCTCTAGGTTCACTATTCTGTTCCTCCTCTGTTACTTCAGTGGTACTCCTGCCACTCTCTAATACATCCTCCATCTGTCTCCTACTTTGGCGAAAAACTCCTGCTGGAGCAATTCCTCTACAGTCATGTTATCCATCAGAGTAAAGGCCAATCTCTTTTTTTTTTTTTAAATAACTTTTCAGCAATTTAACTTCTTCCCAAATCTCTAGCCAAATTGCTGCTTCTTTTCTTCACTGAATGGCTGTTTAACAAAGGCCTGGCATCGAAAGAGTTAACTCCTTCTATTGATTGCTTCTAGGACAGCTCCTCAGTAGCAGGGTTGCTATGATACGATCAGATGTTTAGCTTCTCTTGTTTCAACTCAGCCAAAACAGACTTCACTTTCTCATAACAGGTGAATGTCTTTTTATCCCCCCCCCCGTTTTAAATCCAACTTTGATTATTTTTGCATACACTTTACAATTAATCTTGCAAATTTAAAAAGTTAATCTCATCATTTCAGACTTCCATATCTTTAGCCACTTGAAAGCTTTACTCTTTTTCACATTGTTTTAAGGGCTTTCTGCTTTCAGTCCACAATTTTAACATTACTTATAAACAATCTTCACCAATTCTCTTATTAAACTGAAAGGCAGGAGTCTCACCAAAGCACTGAATAACCACTGACCCAAAGATTTCTTTTTAGTCTCAAGTCCAGATGGTCAGTATCAGTAGAATAACAGTTGAAAAAAGGAATGTGGTTACAGCTTAATGACCCATTAGGTCTCATATACAACAGGAAGAGTTTATGGTTTTATCTTGTGGTTTCCCCCTTGTTCCCTGATGACTGTAACAGTGGGGGTGTTTAGACACTCATGGGCACGCTCCTCATTCTCCCCTTATATGGGGATAAAAGCACTAGTTTGATCTTTCCTCCAAACTGTCACTGCTGCTGTCCAATCCTCTATGGAGCCTCCGTGGAGGAGAACTCAGCTGACCATTAGCCACAGCAGAAGCTTCCTCCCAGCTCCAGCATTATTGCATTGTTTACTGCAGACACACGACTGCAACGTGACACCAAATATCTGTATTTCTTCAGCCCTCCTTCACCATCTTCCCAATGCTGATTCTGCTAAAACATCATCTAGCTAAACAGGGGATGAAGAGAAAATGGGTGGCTGGAAAAGTATAGAAACACTTTGTAAAAAGAAACTTCTTTGTTAGCAACTTTGTTAATTAAGGTATGCCTGTATTAATAATAGGATGATGTGATGGTTTGAAAAACAAAATGGGCAACTCAAATCCTTATCACTTTTGCATCCATTTTCCAATAAGCAACTTTATTACTTCCCACTCATCCTAAATTTAAACTTCATGTGTGTGTATATATAAGTGTGTGTGGTAAAGTTTCACAGAAATGTAGTTCACATGTACACATACATCTTAGCACACACCCAGAACTATTGATTACCAGAATAGTAGCTTCAGGGCAGTAAATAGAAAATTCCATACCATGAATAACAAATATATGTAATTCAGTACTGGTGATGTCTTGTTGCTTACGTAGCTTTCCAAAAGAATTAGACACGTCTGTGGATGAACATTTAAGCATGATTGTTAAATGAGGCCTGTAGGCCAATAGCTATTTCAGAGGAGGTAGAAAAGATGCCAGCAGCTTCAAGTGACTTTTTTTTTCCCTAGTTCAAAGCTGTTGTATTTGGGAAGTGACTTATAATTTTAAAGATATATGTCCCAGTTTTGCTAGGGCCATTTGAATACAGAGGCAGGTTTCCACATGTTTACCACTGTCTAAATGAAGAGCCATATAAACAGATACTTATGTATATTCCCATGCAAAAACGGCGTGATCAGGAGCAGTGAAAACGCCAGTCCATGACTCTTCCTTTCATGTACAGTGATGGCCCTCCTGCCAAACACTGCTCCCTCTAATCCAGGCTACCTTTCTCTCACCTTCTCTTCATGTAAGGACCAACACGGATTGGGAGACTGGATGTTACTGTTCTGTATAAGTACAACATTACATTAATATTTTAGGTTAAAATATTTTAATAAAAAACTTTATACATGTGCAAAAATTAGTAAATAAACATCCATCTGAAAATGCGCATATTTGTTTCTTTTTGGAACAGCAGCTGTGAAGGAATTAGACAGGATCCTGAAGTGTCAAGATATATTGTTGAACACTGAAGTTAGGATTGTCCATACATTTCCCATTTCTGTGTATGGTTGTGAAAGCTGGACAGGGAAGAAAGGTGATAGGAAGAAAATCAACTCATTTGAAATGTGGTGCTGGAAAAGAGTTCTGCACCTGGACTGCTAAAAAGACAGATGAATGGGTTCTGGATCAAAGCAATCCTGAACTCTCCCTAGAAGCCAAGATGAATGAACTGAGGCTCTCGTACTTTAGCCATATCATGAGAAGACATGAATCACTAGAAAAGACAATACTGCTTGGCTTGGTAAAAGGTAGTAGGAAAAGAGGAAGACCACATTACAGATAGATAGACTCAATCAAGGAAGACACATCCCTGAATCTGTAAGGGTAGCTGATGACAGGGTGACTTGGAGATCCCTCATTCATAGGGTCACCATAACTCAAAGTCAACTTGATGGCAGTTAAGAACAAAATTATCAAACCCTCAGCATACTTACTGTAAGGGATCCTTGCTGAATTCAGCTCTTTGTTTGGTTAGCTCCAGGAAGGAAGTGGCTATATGTTCTTTGATTTGTTAAGATTGATTTATTTATTGTTTTCCTTTCATTTATCAGAGGGGTTGGCTCACATGGAAAATCAGGTTTCCTGTTTCTCTTCCATTTTCCTTTTTTCTTCTTTTTTGTTTATATCTATGGTTTCCTTGTACAACAATAGCAAATTCTGCTTTTCCAGAGAACCTCCAAAAGCTGCTTCTATGAAACAGCTTTCCATTTTGTGCTAATAACCTTTCCATTTTAGATCAAAGGAAGGAAGCACCTCTGTCTTTTTATGTTATTCTGAAAGCTTGGTATACAGTCTCTTTGGCAGAGTATACTACATTAACAATAAGCAATTAGTAATGAAATCCCAAATTACTGATATCTTTCTAGTATTGTTTTGAGAAGGTTAATATTGTGAAATGATATGTGATTCTGACTGTGTTTTACATATTGTGTTTGGTGCTGCATTTAAATCATAGTTTCCGCTCTCTGTAGGCTTTTCCGAGAAACAAAGCCCCATTGTTTGATACACAGTGCCATCTATAGAACAAGCTGTGTGGCCAAAGAAAGCCATATAACATGCCTGCTGTTTTTATGACAGTACAAATGACATCTGTGGTCACAGTGTATGATGAACCTGCACAGTCAGAACATTTATCAGCTGCATTGTCATGGTCAATAAATGCTAAATTAGAATCTATAAAGTGTGTTTGTCAGTGTACCCGTACACACTATGGAACCATTTCTATACTGTCAGGCACCAGAATGGAAATCATTAATTGTTTCAATGCACCTTGGGGCCTGACCTTACAGCTGTAATGATGTGTTTAATTGTAAAAGTTTCCCCTTTATGAAGAAAGGTCTAGCTATGCTGCCTGCATCATTTAGGGGCTGCATCACTTCTGAGCAGCAAAAAGTATTGGCAAAAAACACCATTTCATGTAGGAGGTTGGTTTCAGTGCTGAACACATTGGCACTGAAGGGGATTTAGGGGACACATGCACCAGTTAATGGAGACTTGCTTGTCATTCCGTCTTTTTCTGCAAGGAGTCCAAGACATCCTTGTTTTATCACCATAATAAGTTTATGAAGGAGATAAGGCTGAAAGACCGTGACAAACCCAAAATTACCTAGTAAGGTCTTTTTCCTTTAAAGAAGTACCCATATTAGTCTCTTGCAACATAAAAAGGAGGAAGTAAGCAGAAGAAGGGGAAACAGAAGTGTGGTAGCACCTTTTTGACTGGTAAGGTATATGTCCAAGTAGGAAGTGAAACCCAGGCCTCCCCAGCCTTAGTCTGACACTCTGACTGCTTCCTTACCCTAGGTAAGCCCACACTGGGCCACCTGTTGTGTACAGAATGTGCAGTATCACCAAACCGCCCTGAACATACCTGATCTCATCTGACTTTTGAAAGCTTAGCTTATATAAAACTTTAATGGGTAACCACAGTGAATCTTAACTATTGCAGAGTGATTATGAAAGGCATGCATAATTACACTGAATTCTTGTAATTCTGCCTTTGTAAATCGTAGGTTTGCTTATTTTTGGTTACTTACAAATCTCTTCAGGTTTTCCCCCTAAACCAGTCTTAAGCAGCTAAGATTAACAAAATAAACTTTGTAAGAACTCATAAAAAGCTCAACAAAACTAACTTGTAATGTATTTCAGAATCTAAAAAAATAAGACAGTGTGTATATTTCATCAGATAGTTTCTAAATTATTTATTATTATTTTAAAAGAATGGATATAAACTGTAGATCTGTCAGGTGCCACAGGGTTCAGATCCATATGGCTCTAGGAACCTGAGAGATCAGACACCAATTCTCCACACTCTATGCCAGCAGTCCCATTTATTAGAAGGAAAGAAGGTTGGAGTTTGGACATTCTCTGGCTAGCCTGTAATCCTCCTGACCCACCAGATCAGATGATCCAAAGAGCGCCAAACCAGTACTACTGGCTGATAATAAGGCTTGAATATTTTTCCTCAGTTTGGTCCCCTTTTTGCTGAGGTTGATCACCAGAATTTCTCTGTGTGCTACCAGGAGTAGCATATCTAGTATAAACAGCACCTAGGGCAAGTGTGGAAATTGCACCCCTAGCTTCTTACCCCTATCCCCACCCCTACATGCACAGCTTTTTTGGCACCCTACTTGTCCCACCCCTAGATACACCTCTAGCTACTAAGCTGACAAATTCTTTTTCACCCACCCTTGGAAGTGAGATCTTGAGAATATATTTGCCATATTAATAGTTACTAGTTTCTGTGGAAGTAGATTTGTGGCCAATATGTAATTGTCAATGCTGAATGAAAACTGTAATTTATCTTATTTGTTTTGTGTACCTACTTTGTGATATTCTTAATCAAATTACATCTGAAAGGGGACAGAATTATGTACAATTTGTAGCACTGTTGTTTTATAATTATGTTGCAGTCATCACCAACATTTCCATCTTCAGGTAAAGTAGTTTGGAACTCCTTAAGCCTGGTACTTCCTGCAGACTACGATTAGATAAATGGATGCAAATGGGTGATTGTAAAGATGAATGATTTATGATGGCTGTATATGTTTGCTGCTGTAGATCCTTGTAAACGGTTCTTTCCCCATCAAGTATGGAAGCCTGTAGGCAACAAGCTGACTGCACGGCAATTGGAATTCAAAGCACAATCCTTTAACAGCATATGCAGTATGGGAGTTAGCCTGAGGATGCTCTCGGGGAGAATCATGATTAATTGATTAAGCTTGCCATTGAAGTCAAGGTGTTCAGTAGCACATCACCTCAAGATAAATATTAAACCCTAGAAGAGCTTGGGTGTCATATTGACAGAAACAGTATAAGAGCAGGAGACAGACATGTTTTGCAGACTCTCAGAGGTTACTAAACTCTGTTGAATTTAACAGCCTCCATGCGCTCCACTCAGACACCATCTTACAGTTTGTTTGTTTGTTTGTTTATTTTAGGGATTTCTTTATTACCTCCCAACTCACCAAAGCCCCTGTGCAATGTAAAAGTATTTAGAACATGAAATATATGATGAAAACATTACATAAAATTAAGTAAAAAATGAACTAAAACTAAAAAAAATTATATTGTACTTGATAGTTGTACTGGGGAGACTGGTTTGCTCACTGACCATTAGCCATAGTCATTGACTCAAATTTTAATTTCATCCTTGGTTTTTGGTGTATGGGCCAGAATTCTTGGTTTACTTGAAATATTAGCAAACCAGAGATGATACTTGTGAGATAGGTAAAGTGGCCAATGTGCCACATTTAAATCTGTGTGAATGCATTCTATATAATCATTTATTCTTTGTATTGTTTGAAAAAAATCCAACTCATTTAAGAAAAAGAAAAAAGACAAGCACACTATGAAAATGTCATTGGTAACAGAATAGAATTATGACATCATATGTAGAATAAAATGCTATTGAGCTTGTGTTATTTACACAGAAATCTTTTTGGCTGTAAATATTTAGCAAATAAATTTAATCTATGATGGGAATTGCATTCAAGCAGACTGAGCTTATTGGAATTTCATATTTTTATATTTGTATTCTCCATGTAACCTTTCCATATCTGTCTAGAAAGGCTTTGTCAGCAGTAGGTAGCTTTAAAAAAAAACACACAGATGTGTCTGGAAAAGGCCATTGTGTTATGTTTTATTTTCCAACCTAATCTGCATGCAAGTCCATGTTTGTCCGTGAGTAAGACACAAAGTCTTAGCCAGTCCTGTCTCCTTGGTAAACATAGTCCTATTAAATGGATGTCTACAAATTAGATACATATCTGATACGTAATGCATGAACCGACCCTGAGATGCAGATGCCATGGGATAGATGGCCCATCGTAGGAGTGGCTCCTTCATGGTATACGTGAAAGTCACAAAGTATTTGCCTGAATATTTGTCAAACAGCATTCCAACTGCAGTGATGCTGATCCCACTTAGGAAGAAGTGGGCGCTAATCTGTAAGAGCACTTGGTAAAATAAATCTATTGTTCTTTAAAGTGCTACAAGACATATTACTTTGAAAAGGGTCAAGTTAGGCATACCCATATAAAACTCAGCTTGATTCTGGAGAAGAAGCTGTCTTGCACACTGTTATGTATTTTACTGGTCTTTAGGTCTTCTAATTTGATTAGTCAAAAATGCCAGGTACATAGCTTCTAAATTTGGAGGAGGTACTATTTGAGGTTTTCTCCTTGCATAGTTGGTTATGGTTTAGTACTGAAATTATTTGAAAATGAAGCCAAAAAGGATCTCTGGACTGATTATGAATACGAATAACAAAAGCATACAGTTTTTCCATAATAGAGACTGTGTTTTATTGATGCATTTTAGCTTTACATTGCTTTGCATCCTAACTTAGTACTATTTTCACTTTTCTTACATCTGTAAATCAGTCTTCAGGACACTTCTGTTTTGTCTTTCTGGTTACCCTAACAAAGAAGAATAGAGGATTATTTTTTATTTTATTTTTTATTTTTTTATTTTTATTGAGCAAATACAGAAAAGAGATGTGATGAGAAATAAGAAAATATAATGGAAGTGCATATACTAAGAATGAAATTTCTGTTTGTGGTTCTTCAGAATAATTTCTGCATTTGGCCCTTCACTTAATATCTAAAATATTCTCATAATGTGAGTTTGATGGTTCCTGGAAATGCATAAGGTCTTCAAGCCCATTGAAGGCCATGGTCTTACTGTAGACAGACTCCATTAATGGGATCACCTAAGCAGAGATCACCAATATATTCTTGCTTCCATTCTTGCTATCCATGTTTTTCATCTTAAAAGGATCTTGGAAGTGTGTTGAATAGTTAGCTTTTAACCAGAAGTAGTAAATGAGTAGAGTATGTCTCATACCCATACAAATGGTAGTTTCTCTTGGCTTCTGCTTTCCAGTATTGGCCGAGAGGCATTCCATATCACCCTAGCAAGGTGCATTGGCACCAGGGCTGCTCCAACATTACATTCCTAACATAAGGAGGCATGAGCAGCATAGCTGGATCTGGAAGGAGTTACGCTTTAAGTTAAGAAATAAGACTGAGCAAGCTCAGACAAAATTGACAGGGAGCAGACTGACAGGTTTTTATAGGTTTCAAGGTAAATCACAGCCTCAGGAAAGGATTCACAGAAGTGGGGGAAAAGAGATAAAACAAGGAAGTTCAAGGAAACAGTCAAAGCAGAAGGTATAAAAGTAGATTGCCAATCAGAAGCTACTGACCCACTTGTTCACTGCCCTTTCTTGCTTCCTTTTCAAAAATCATTTCCAATGAGTACAAGGAAGCTCAAGAGCGGCCACAGGAAACTGCATGCTTTTCAGCCAGAAAGTTGTTTACAATGATAAATGGAGCCTTGCCTTCAGCAGTTTGAGTTGCTAGCCATACATTTCAGCTATCTAGCGTCAAAAAGCTTCATGCCCAACATAAAAGATGGTTGCGGTATTTATCAATTAATCTTAATGTAAATAGAAAAAGCCCACTTTTGAAGTTGTAGTTTTGGTAGTAGAAATTTGATGAGGCAGCAGAAATAGTTACATACTGGTGTGTCAAGATGTTGAATTTTACATTGGTGTATGAGTATCAGGATTGTCCTATTAATGACAAATTCATAAAAATATTTTTCTGTACAGTAGATAAAAGCTACTGAATGCTGTGGAGAAACTGTTACAGGTACTGGGTGTAAGCAAGCAGCTTGTTTGGCACTTTTTGTTTGTGTTTGCTTCACTTTGTTTTAAGTGTTGAAGATTTTGTGAATTTGCATTTTTTTCTCAGAAATAAAAAAACTGGATCAAAGAATATTTCAGAAAGACATTATGTTCCAGGCGTTTACATTAATTTTTGAAACTTCATCTCCCTTTTCTGTTTTTTATGTTGTTGGCTGTTGTTACATGCCTTCTGATAATTCCAACATATGGCAACCCTAAGGTGAACCTATCACAGGTTTTTCTTGCAAAACTTGTTCAGAGAGGGGTTGCCTATGCCTTCCTCTGAGGCTGAGAAAGTGTGACTTGCCCAACATCACTCAATGGGTTTTCATGGCTGAGCGCTGGTTTCCAGAGTCTTAGTCCAGTGCTCAAGCCACTATATATAATATAATAATAATAAATTTTATTTATTACCTGCCTCTCCCCAAGGCTCGAGGGAGAGTATAGAATATAGAACTAAAAAAATCATAATTAAAATACACTAAAACATAGAATGATTAATACAAACACTACACCATGCTGGCTCATATTTTTATGAAGTATAGTTTTTACAGGTTGAACATTGATTTGGTGTTAGTATTTTGAAAAAGTTAAGCCTCTAAAGCCCAAATAACAATAATAAAAGGTATGTCTGTTTAAAGTAAAAGCCTGAATGTTTTTGTGTTAGATGGGATAATATTAACACCATAGGCATAAGCTAGTTCCAGGCATGAAGCCAAGCTAACCAAAAACAAATTGATAAGCAAAGCTGACAAAATTTAGCCTCCCATCTGGATTTAGTTCTTTCAAACAGCTCTTATGCTGATAATGCTGTTCCAGTACTTGTAAGATTGAGGAAGAGAGAGTCTCTGCTCTCAAATAAGCTGTAATACTTATACAAATCTCAGGTGAAACGATAAATGCCCATTGTAATTATAAGAGCTTGTTATGTATATAGTTATGATGGGTGCTGGTATATGTAACAGTGCCTATGGAATATTTTGTTCCATGGATGCCTGTGAATTTAACATACATAGAGGACTGTATAAGTTTCCTTACAAGTGAGAAATCAAAGTATAATGCTTTTTGGTGATAGTAGCTGACATGATCATGAAAGAATGTGGCAATGATGTAAGATGTATTATGCGTTATATATGGTGTAAAGTAACTGATAAATACTGAGCCTAGATACTATAAACTCTATGTTCCTTCCTAAGGAGAGTGCATATTCGTATTTCTCCTACTTGGCTAATAAAATGGACTCACTCTACCATACTAATAATCCTGAGATTCCAAGGCTTGAGCATGCTTAAGCAAAGTGTTGATGTTTGAACTGTACTGTTATTCATGAGTTGGGAGCCCAGGCAACTAAAGAGTGACAAGGGGAACCTTCAAACAGGTGGAGATTCACTGACAAGCAGCAAAGACCCTTCAAGTCCCTCAGATTTAGGAGTGAGGAACCACACCTGTCTCATAGTGCAATCTTACATGCCTGTACTCAGAATCAATTCCCGTTAAGTTAATGAATTGTTACTGTTTAGCATAGCCATATGCTGTCTGTGGGAACAGAGTAGCGTTTTATGGTAGGGATGTATGCCCAATTGCTGGTCCCAACTATGGTAATACTGAAACAACTGCTGAATATTTAGTACTTAAATAAATCCCAGTGCCAGTCTCTAGATAAGTCTAGCAATGGGATTTGGGCTGTAATACTTATTGCATGCACTTTGAAGTGATACAGTCCAGAATTTTACTAACTCAGTTCATCCACTCATCCTCTGTAATATGTGGATTCGTTCTCTTAGAATGTATTTTTGTGGTGTAAGGGACCACGCTTCTACTCAAACTACTCTCTAACTCTTGCTTAGCTGTAACTACCCTTTTAATGTTATTTGCTCTCCCCATAATGTGGGCTAACTGCTTGGGCAACTTCAGGTACCATTAATCTCTCTTTAATAAATAAAAAAATTGTCCATAAAGTTCTGTTATAAAAATAGTAGATAATCCAATATTTTTATAGAGGAAAGCATTTTTTTAAAAATAAAAGAGTTCCCTGCAATTAAACATCATAACTCTATTTTAGATGTATTTAACAGATGTAATAATGTTTACCTACTGCTTCTTCCAGGAGCATTGGAAGCTGAATTAGTCTTTATAAGCTGTGTTCTGGTTCTGGGATATAAAAGAACGCAGCATCATTTTACTGATCAGTGCTAGGTGTGGGTTTAGCATCTGCATTACTCCAGAATAATCTTCAGTAGTTAGCACACATCTTATTTTTCTCACAAACTTTACTGACTTTAATTTCTCTTCCCAGCTTAAATTCTGTTTTGTTTTTGTTTTGTTTTGTTTTTTCCATTAGTTTGATTTGTCTTTGGAAAAGCTAAAAGCATTTGGCTGAGAATAACTTTTAATGTATGCTAAGTAGATTGAATATTAATTGTCTCCTCCTTGCATAAGGTACAGAAGTAAAACCTGAATCTTTCTGAATTCACTATAAAATCAAACAGGAATGAAGGTCCCTCCCCTCCTCTTTCACATAGTATAGAACTCTGGTTCTGTGAAGTTATAGGAGAGAGACTGCATTGTGTTGTGTTATGCTTCTTGATGTTTGTTCTTGGTCTCCTTGAAAGCACATATGGAGGCTGAGCTAGGGTTCAGACTGGAAACATGGAACTGTATATGACTATGACAAGGTAGTCTATATGCCTGGCCGTGTGCCAAGTGTTCAAAGAAAATTTACAGGTCCTTGTATGTTATGGTCCTTTACCTTAGAACTAGTCATGGATTGCCCAGACCTTCAAAAAGGAGATGTCTTCAAATGGGAGACTGTCCTCTCTTCATACCGTACTTCATTGAGAGGATTGCCCCATGTACAGTGGGGCATGTGAGCATCTTAATCAATGGAAAATTAATGGAAAATAACAAATGGTACCAAAGACCTGGTAGATAGGTCTGTCCATGGCCATTAGCCATGATACTTGTTGGGAGTGGCAACCTTTGCATGCCAAATTGAATGGCTAGTTTATCTGCATGTCTATTGTTAAGCATAGAGAGATGGCCTAGAGAGAAAACTTCCTGTTTGTTGGTTAACACCTCTTCCTCCAGCACATAGACATTCCTTGTTCTTTTGAAAAAGGTTCTCCGGCCATTTTGTCTCTCTCCTTTTTGTCTTTGCCTTTTGACCAGAAAGCATGCTCTGAGATCTCCTAACAGGGATCATTTTGCAGCAAGCATGTGAGTGCCTTATTTTTCTTCCTACCTTCTTGAAGAATTGAACCTGTGTAGACTATGCACAAGCTTTTGTGAGTAAACTCTTTTATATTTTTAACCAAACTGTTTTTGTGCTTATTTTGAGCTAGATTAAGTGTGTGTTTGGGGTGTAGTTAAAAGAAGTGGGACTGGTGATCTGTTCAACTTCCGTTTAGTGCATTTACTAAAATACTCTGCTGATTGAGAGTCTCATTACCAAGGTCTCTCAATATTCAAATATTTTTTTTTAATTTCCCCAACAATGCTTAAGAGCAGCCTACATGTTCAGAGTCAGTATTATCTCTGAGAAGCAAGAGATTGGGACAACAACACACCTAGCTTCTCTAAAGTTTTGGGCTTTTTTCGTTTAGAAAATAATGGACTGCATGGTTCTTGGTTTAATCTGCCGAGGCAAATCTTAGACTTACTTATACTTTGCATATGAAAGCTTTCTCCCTTTAGAACACAGAAGAGGGATAACAACAAATTGTGATGTAATACCTTAAAGATTTTTAAAAAATGTATTGTGGCATCAGGTTTTATGGGACAGAGGGCCAACTTAGCATATAAATGGCAAAAGTTTCTTTTTTTAAAGTGAAACCACACATTCAAGTAATACAAGACATAACTGTATTGTATTACAGTATTGCGCTAAGAACAATAGAACAAAGCAACATACAATCTAACCATATGAATACAAGATCGCCACATCTGAATGTTATCAAGGGAAAATACTGTTGGTAGCATCCCTTAATCAGACAGGAACCTCACCAATATTGACTATGATAATATAATTAAGGATCTTTAAAGAACTTTAAAGAACTGCTTGTCTCACATGAAACCACCCAGTAACAGTAACAGTGGCTCTTTGAGCGATCTCCTTACCTCACACAATAGAGTGCCTGTTGTGCCTGTGCCGAAGATCCAGTCAGAAAGTTATAGAACTGAATAGTTTGGTGGGAACACCTCCCGTTCCTGCATACGGAGCACGCTTAAGTCCACCAAGCAACCTTCCCCACAGTTTCAAAGTCTGCCAAATGATGGGGACCTGAAAGAGGGGAGGTTGGGCGGGTTTGTATGAGGGCAGTACCAGTTCTGCCCACTTTAGCTTGCTCATCCCAAGTTTCTACATTCCATTTCTTGTTTTACTGTGTCTAGCTTTCCCTGTTTCACATTTCATATTCCTTTAATATGTGTTGTGCAGCTTCTGACATTCCTTTCTCCTCTGAGCATGTCAACAGCTGAACACAAACAGATTGAAGCTGAAAACTCTGCTCTTCTCCAGTAGTTTGTTGAGTGCCATCTTATCTAGGAGTCTCATCTTCTGGCACATTTTGCATTGTCTCATCATAGGTTTTTCCTGGTAAAAGATCTTCAAAAGGAGGTTTACTATGCCTCCCTCAGTGCAGTACTAAGAATCTATGGTGCCATTGCTGTTGTCTCTAAAAGATTCTTTGCCAGTGTCAACCCCACCCCCACCGCCACTACTGCTGATGCCTAACACTGTTGCTTTGGCACATTTAGTCTGGATCCTCAGCAAAAGCCTGTCTGACATAGATGACCCTATCAGCAGCATTACTGCCATCAGCATAGCCTCTTACCTCACAAGGGCATGCAACTCCACCACCATGGAAAGGTAGAAAGTACCAGTTAACTAGTCTAAATAGTTACATTTTGTGTAAGAATTCCCTCAGATTCTTTATTCATCTGGTCTTTGGCCTTGTGATTCCAGAGCTCTGTGTAAAATTCAGTCCTAGCCTTAAGAGGGATGGATTCTTCAGTCTTTCTGAAAGAGTTAATATTTGTCAAAGAATTCCTGGAAACTGCATCCTAGCCAAATATATTTCACTACAAGTGTTCAGACACAATAGCTGAATATTTGCCCTATTGATACAAAATTAGTCAAGGGGTGTGTGTGTGCGTGTGTGTATGCGCATGTGTGCATGCATTAAAGTCAATTGTCTACTTATGGTAACCCCATGAATTTCTTAGGGTTTTCTTAGACAAGGAGTACTAAGAGGTGATTTTGCTTGTTCCTTCCTGTGAAATATATCCTACAACGCCTTCCTGCTTTTATTCTGTAAGCACACAAGTTGGTGCTATGTGCCTTCAAGTCGTTTCTGCCCAGGTTTTCTTTGCAGAATCAGTTGCATTCTCTTCCTCTTGTGCTGGGAGAGTGTGACTTAGCCAAGGCCTCTGATTGGTTTCCGTGGCCAAATGGGATCCAGTTTTTGGATTAGATGTGGTTCTGATTGTTAGCAGACTCTACCAGTGTACTTTAGCCAAGTAAGCAATCCCAGGGTTCCATGAAGCCCAGTATAATTCTCTCTCCTGTGAGACAGATGTTCCTCTATACCAGTGCTACTTAGAGATGGTCCCTTGACCAAGGCCAGTCCTTGAGCTGTGGGCTGCTGCTCCCTGATTAGTTCCAGGACAGAAAGAAACATTTGTAGTCAATGGGCACATCTATAGTGCTTGTCCCTAGCACATTCGGGGGGGGGGGGGAACCCTGCTGGTCCCTCAGATCAAACAGCCTGAGAAACATGTCTCTGTAGCACCTTAGACAGACTTCTTAGCAGGAAAAGGCAAAACATAAAGGAGTGTTTGGCTCCATCCAACTGAAGGCAATATATGTTGTTTGTCTTTTGCTTTGCATCTGCCTTATGCTTGCAATTAATGGCCTTTATAGTAACATGGTAATGAATATACTATATTTTGGTATCACTGGGGAAAGCATCTACTTTCCACCACATCTGAATGTCATCAAATGAAAATACTGTTGGCAGCATCCCTCAATCAGACAGGAACCTCACCACTATTGACTATGATAGTATAATTAAGGCTTTCCCCCATAAGTATATGAAGAAAGGGCTAGATTTAACAAGGAGTGTGTGAATCCTAACTAACATTCCTACAGGATGACCTGAACCAAGAACAGTGGCTTAACATGGACAAATGGCTGTTACACTCTGTTTTTAACATTTGGCAAGCGTCCTAAATCAGTTTCTGTTCCTGGCACATAAGGCAATTCTTTAATGAGTGGTGGTGTCTCTAGTTAAACCCTCATGATCTGTCACCAGATACAGACTGTGGCAAGAATTTTGCTTCTCCCACACAGCATGGGATTTGCCTTTCTTTCATCAGCATGTGAGGAAGTTATTCAGGGACCCCTTCTTAACATCTCTGCTAGCGACACATTACTACCCATCCTGGGACCACCCACTCCAGTCCTAAAAGCTTTGATTGTATCACCTATCAAACCCTTGTATTATATAATACCTTGAAATACCTATCCTGGAAAATAGTCTTCTGATGACTGTTACCTGCACTCACAGGATCTGAGAGTGGGAAGGCTTTCTAGCCAAGAAAGCACTGGGCATCATTTGTACAAATTCAGTGATTTTACTGACGAGTCTTCTATCCCAAGGTAAACTCTCCTCTTCCCAGGATCAGGAAGTTATTTGTCTTCATCCCAAGAAACCATTGGAGAAGTTCCAGCTTACCTTGGATGTATTAAGAGTATTCCAGTCTTATCTAAAGTGACTCTTACCTAGTCTTATCTAAAGTGAGTGAAGACTCTCTCCCATCTGATTCTCTTTCCCCTTTCTTTCAGCTACAGTCCAGGGTTTTAGGTTTTCAGTTTTCTCACTCAACAGTGAGCTCAAGGCCTGTGTCATTTCATGCTACAAGTCCTTGGGACCCTTGTTACTTGGCAAAGATGTTGGTAAGCCCATTAGGAGTTGTATCAGTGACTCTTGCCAATGTGGTCCTTCTGGCGTCCCTATGCCATATAGCCACTAAAAAGTCAGCCCTATCTTTGTGATGTGCTCTGAGTTGGGTGTCTTTGTCTCTGCCAAAGCTCATTCAACAAGAGGATGCTCAACAGGCCATTAGTAATAGTTTATACTTCAGACACCAACAGTTTGTCTTCCCACCTTTGATTTGGGAAGCTCTGTTAATGTTCCATCTCAGGATGCTCAACCTTTCACTACTTAGAAAAGTAACATTGGTCTTACTTGTGATATGTTCATTTTCAGTAGTGGAAGCCACTGCTGGGTCAAGAAAGCCTTGCTAAAAGTCTTTCTACATATATTATATACCAATTATTCATTCCTACAATGCAAGTCAAACTCTTGCTAAACTAATTTGGGCCAGTTGCTAAGGAGTTTCTTAAAAAAAACAGTTTTTTCTTTTTAAGGACGTTCCTGCCAGCCGCTGCAGAATTATGATAAAACTGTTTGCTAAACATTCAGTATATGAGAAAGTGAAGCTAAGCACAACAGCTTGGATTGCCTTCTGTTTCCTTTTTTGTTTATTTAGTCTCTGATTTCCCAGCCCTTCATTCTTAATTTAATAATCATGCATTCACTTCTGTGTTGCTAACCTGCTTCTTTTGACTGTATTGCATTTTACAGTTACTAGTCTCCATTTTCCCTTGACTTGAGTGGGAGATGATGTGGAACTGCAGAGAAAGTGCAAATTCAACAGAAAGGGTCACTGAAAGCTTATCTATAATGGTGCCATCCATATATGTAGTGCATAAGATATTTATCTTGAACACCTTGTGATTTCATTAATGCCAGATATTGTTGTGCATATCACCCCCATTTTGTACTGCCTTATTTTGTACTGTTCTTGTCCACAAAGTTTCCACAGAAGATCAGTTCAAAGTTCTGTCACAGACAGGTTCTGGTTTTTCTTCCATAAATGTACACAGTTACACAGGCAAAACAGTCACTGTTGCAGAACCCACAATGAAAAAGGCTGCAGTGGTTGAGAAGTAGAGGCAAAGTTAAGGGCTCCTCCAGACGGGACAAATGTTGCTGGAGACTGCAGTATTTGTTAATGTTGTTCTGGGTGGAGGTTTAAAATATGCAAATATCATCTCTATTGTCCCATCCTATTTTCTTTCATCAGCAGCAACATTTTATTCCCACTCTCAAGTGGACTTCTTTTCATTTCAAAGATGTGTAAAGAAAGATGTTCTCCTTCTCTTCTCCTATCTTTTTTTTTAAAAAAAATACGGTTATAATGCTATAGGCATCAGTGAAATGGCACTATAAAATACAATAAAATGCTATGACTTAGTCACTATGACTAAGAACATCTTAAAATTTCAGAGAAGATAATATTTTTCCTCCAAATCATAGAACCATCTCAGCAAACCCTGCTCTAGTTTTATTGACCTTTAGAAGAGCTTTAGTAGAGATCCAAAAACTCACTACAAATAACGCCCCCAAAAAGTGGAATGAGTAGACATGGAGAAGACAATAACAGACAAAACCCAAGACACTATATTGCAAGAACTCACACTTCTTAGTGGTCTCTATAACTCACACAGATCTGTGCCTGTGTAGTGTATCTTTTGGAACCTTCTAAAGAAGTGCAACATATGTTTTGGTGATAACCCCACCCACTCCTGAGTGCCTATAGCACATCCTTCCCTGCCAAAACTCTCAGTTCCTTTTTGTCCACTGCGGCAGCAGTATCAATCAGGAGGCTGCTGTTACCTATCAGTTTGAATCTAGGGTCTTCAGTACAATCTTACTTGGCTGTCAGTTCATGACTTTAGTTTGCATTTTGGCACAATGAAAGATTGGACTGTCTTTGATATTTGACTCGAACTGTTATACACTTAGCTTTGCTTCTTGGATTGTTTGAGGTAGTGTTGTTTTGGCAGGCGTGATTCTCTCATCTTCCATCCTTTTTTGGCCTCTTTAGCCTTCTTTTAGTGCTACTCCTCCTATGGAGGAAAAATTCCCAACAAGGGTGGTCATTGTAAGTGCCTCCTTTGTCTCAGCAAAGGGCATAACATCAACTCATGTCCCAACTGTCAGCTGTTCACAACTCAAGCCAGGAGAAACCACACTACTATGCTGAAAACTCTCCTTTGGGAGAAGGTCTTGAGTTCCTCAGATATGACTGCAAAATAAAGCCCTTTACACAGCTTTGGTGACAGTAGCCCAGTCTCAGCACCATTTGACCCCAAGAGCGCCTTCGCTACTGTTGATAGCGTTGGCTTTGATGTCAGGCTCTCAGCTTCAGTCTTAGTGTCCTGAGGAAGTTTCTGCTACTGTCTCTAAACAAAGACATGAGGATCAGTCTACTTTGGAATCTGCACTGATTACGCCCACTGAACAAAATTCCTCCCAGGCTGACCTCATTAGCACTGCCACTACATCTTCAGCAGTTACAACCTCAAAGGAAGCTGGTCAACACTGTGAGTGACACAGGGTCCCCTTGATGCCGAGAAGGTCTCTAGATGTCCCTGGTCAAGTGGTAAGTGTACTCATAGAAGCACAAATAGAAGCAGAAGGAGGATCCTTCTCAGCAATCTCCCTAACATTCCTTGTTACACCTACCACTCCTGAGTCCAGACACCCAGCCCTCAGAGTAGATACTGCTCAACACTCGGCAGGTGACTCCTCAGAGGGTACCAATACTGGTACAGATAGCTACAGCTCCTACCCCAGCACACTCCTCAGGGCTGGTGCCTTCCTCTGAATTGCAAACCATTCTTAATGGGCTTGGCTAGTGTGGTCTTGGATTCTTCTCCTCAGGCTCAGTGCCATCCTTCCCAGATGGATCAGCAGCCCTTGCCTACACCTACACTTCAGGTGCTTCAATGTTCACAAGTTTTGTTGAGGGAAAAGCTCCCTTCACCATCTGCATATCACATTCAACACTGACGTTACTCTCCATCTTCAAGGTCAGCTTCTACGTGTCAGTCCCAAAATCCTCAATATCATTGATGGTATGCCTATCAGAGGTCTCAAAGAGACTACCAGTACTATAACCACTGGTCCTATCATAGGGAAGGGAAACCCTCACATAGTGACTCAAAGAGATCACCTTTATCTTATGGTACTGCCAATTTTTCACCATCCTCAGAAGAATAATACGGTCACCATCATCAGTGGTACCATTGGAACTGATATGTGGATGAGACTTTCTATGTGCCTCACTACTGTCCG
The DNA here is from genome assembly GCA_948472985.1 of Iguana delicatissima. Classification (NCBI taxonomy): domain Eukaryota; kingdom Metazoa; phylum Chordata; class Lepidosauria; order Squamata; family Iguanidae; genus Iguana; species Iguana delicatissima. The sequence continues at coordinate 28,391 of CAOKZL010003665.1, read as the reverse complement.
ATCTCACCAGTACACTCCTATGGTCTAGATCATCATCATACTCCTATGCTCCTATGGATGATCTCACACTAGGTCTCTGGCCATTTGTACCTACAGTAGTGTGGCCATTGACAACACAATCTGTTCTGTGTGTGACTGCAGGACCATCTGGCTGATCTACTTCATGGCTGCTTCATCACCAGGGCACCATTGCTCACTCTCTCCAGCTTCTAGTGACTCCTCAACTTCTAAGTTAGAGGGCTCTTTTGATCCAGTTGAGGTGTCTCCAGAGATTTGGTGGCTATGTCACTCTGATGGATGATGATAGCTCTTTTGCCAACCAAATGCTTTGTATGGCTAGGTTGCTTAATTTGGATATCCAGCAGTATCTTAAGGATGTCCAGCACCCTGTGTACCAGCAGGTCCAGGACCGATTCCCTACTCCAGCTTCACTTTGCATTCTGCCTAAGGCTTCATGTCACGAAGAAGTCATGGGCTATACCATCTTTTCTCTCATCCGTGTCAAAAGTGATAGAAGCGTTGTATAAAGTTGTGGAGGCTGGTGCTGAATGGTTAGTGCAACATCCTAAACCCAATTCCATCATTGTGGATGCAGCCCAATCTTGCCTTTCACAAAATCTTCACTCTATACCGGTTGACAAGGAAGGTAAGAAGTTCTACTCCAGTTCTGCACTCCTGTTTCAGATCTCTAACTACAGATCTCTACTACATGGGAACCTACCAACAACTCATTTGGACTATGATTAAGTCCTTCCTAGACTACCTCTCCAAGGAGGATAGAAGAGTCACTCCAATATTATATGCCAAAGTATATTGATTGGCCTCTCAACAAATTACCATTGCTTGTCACATTGTGGATTGTTGTAGTAAGACCTTGGCAGGGGCAGTAGTTCTTTACAGACACACATGACTGAGATCTTCTGGCCTGTCACAACAGACTTGGTCCACTATAGAAGATCTCCCATTTGATGAAGGCGGTCTGTTCCATACAATGACAGATGACAAGCTACATCATACAAAATGAGGACTACAGCCAAGAAATTTGGTTTCCATCAACAAGTTCAGTGAAGTCTAGGCACCATCCTTTCTTTACCACCTCAAGGTGCACATGCAGCCTACCTTTCAACAGGCAACAAAGGCAGAGTCCATTCTGACATTCTGCACTTCTTGTGTCTTCTGCCTCTCAGTACCAGTCTCCTCAAACCAGGAGGAAGCAGCAAGATTGCAACAAACATTGTCTTTGACTCCTCTCAGGATGATTTCTGTGCTGTACATGAAGCACCCATCACCATCCCTCCAGCCAATGCTCCATTCTTTGGCAACAGGCTCAGAACATATTGCCCAGCCTGCGTTTCTGTCATTCTGGAAATGTGAGTGCTAGATATCATCAGAAGAGATTATGCCATAAATTCCAGAAGATCCTTCTCCCACATTCAAAGATGAGATGAATTCCTTGCTCCTGAAAGGAGTGATAGAGCGTCTTCATCTTTCTCTTCTGCACCATGGTTTCTTCTCCCAGTATTTTATTTTCTCAAAGATTGATATCAAGTACTAGATCTTGAGCAGTCAACTTTTACGTTAAACCAAAGCATTTCTGGGTGATCACCCTGACCACTGTCTTCCCCCAGTGCAGAAGGGAGACTGGTTTGTCACCCTGGAATTGAAAGATGCATATTTTCATATCACCATCAGGCCTTCCCACAGGAAATTCCTCTGCTTTGCTGTGGGAAGGAGAGCATACTGCTTTTGAGTTCTCCCATTTGATTTATGCACTGTCCCGTTTGTTTTTACCAAATGCAGGGTGGTTGTGGTTACTTCATTACATCAACAGGGTGTCATCCTGTTCCCATACATAGATGATTCGGTTATCATTGCCCTCCACTCCCCGACAATGTGTATTTCATGACATTGGTGCCACAATAGACCTACTCAACTGTCTTAGTCTTGTTAATTTCGAAAAGTCCTGCCTGACTCCTTCTCAACAGATCAAATTCTGTAGAGCCATACCAGACTCTTGTATTCAGGCTGCTTTCCTTCCAGAAGACAGGTGACTGGTTTTACATCATACAACCACTCAATGTTTTTCCCAAGAAGGATTCAAGCTTGAGACATCCAAATATTTTTTGAGTCTCATGGCATCCACTACTGCAGTTACTCCTTACACCAGGCTGACGCCTCTTCAAGCCTAGTTCCTGAAGAACTTCAACCTCTTTTTGCACTCTCAGTCAAATTCCCTCACCATACTTCACGAAGTCCTACACTCCCTCAGATGGTAGCTGGACAGTCACAACAGTCAAGCAGGCATGCCCTTCCTGCCTCATCAGCCTACCATGACAATCACTACAGATGCCTCCTTCAAGGTTTGGGAGGGGGCTCATTTGAATGGACTGACAGAGATTGATAGTCACCTCAGGAGAGCTTGTTACACATCAATGCTGTATAATCTCTCACAATTACCAAAGCGTTCAGAGAGTTTGAAAAGCCCTTAATAGGCAAGGCAGTTCAGATAGTGACAGACAACACTGGGGTTACATACTACCTCAACAAGCAAGATGGGACTCGCTCAAGCACTCTTCTGTGCCTCACAGTCCAGTTTTGGGACTTGTGCACACTAAGAGGCATATGGGCCACAGCTATTAATCTTCCTGGGGACCAGAATGTCCTGGTAGACACCCTGAATTGCACGCTACTGTCCTGTCGTGAGTGGAACACATGAGTTCCCTACACAAGATCTTCCAAGTTTGGGGCACCCCAGTGGTGGAACTCTTTGCATCACCTCTCAACAAGCAGTGCAACATCTTTTGCTCCAGGATGCCAAAGGTTAATCAGTCTCTCCTGTACACTTTTCTGTATAATTGGAAAGGATCCGCCATGTATGCTTTTCCTTTGTTTCCCCTCATCACCAGAGTCATCAGCAAAGCTCATCAGGATAACACCAGGTGCATTCTGATCACCCTGTGGTGGTCCAGACCATTGTACTTAACTTTCCTGATGCGCCTCTCTTGGGCCCAGGAATCTGAGAATGAGATTTCAGCTGCATTCCTTCTTGAGGGCAAGGTCGGGCATCCAGACCTATACACCCTCAACCTCATGGCTTGGAAACTGTTCCTCTGATGCATTATCCTGTTCATTAAGACAGATTCTGGAGGCTGCTCACAAACCATCCATCAGGCAATCCTACCATTACAAGTTGGTGAAATTTAAAGATTTCATGCAGTTGCAACAAGTGTGTCCCATTCATGCAGCTGTACTAGACCTTCTGTCTCACTGTCTGATAAGGGCCTATCCTAGAATCATAAAATCATAGAATCATAGAATTGGAAGAGACCCCAGGGGCCATCAAGTCTAACCCCCTGCTATGCAGGAACACCCATCAAAGCATTCCCAACAGATGGCCATTCATCCTCTGCTTAAAAACCTCCAAAGAAGGAGACTCCACCACACTCGGAGGCAGCACATTCCACTGCCAGACAGCTCTGACCATCAGGAAATTCTTCCTGAGGTTCAGGCGGAATCTCCTTTCCTACAGCTTGAATCCATTGCTCCTTGTTCCAGTCTCTGAAGCGGCAGAGAACAAGCCCTCTCCCTCCTCAACATGACATCCCTTCAAATATTTAAATATGGCTAGCATGTCCCCTCTTCATCTTCTCTTCTGCAGACTAAACATACCTAGCTCCCTAAGCCGTTCTTCATATGGCAAGGTTTCCAGAACCTTCACCATTTTGGTCGCCCTCCTCTGGACATGTTCCAACTTGTAGATATTCTTCTTGAATTGAGGTGCCCAGAACTGGACACAGTATTCCAAATGAGGCCTAACCAATGCAGAATAAAGTGGTACCATTACCTCCCTTGATCTAGACACCATACTCCTATTGGTGCAACCAAGAATTGTGTTGGCTTTCTTGGCTGCTGCATCACACTGCTGTTGATCCTTGTTCCATGTTGTTGATTAAGTGCTGTCTCTCAATGATATCATGGAACCTCCAATGTCCTGTTTCCTGAACTCCTTGGTGAAGCAGTTCCTGAACTTACATCCACCTGAAGTTGATGCTGCTACAGCATGGAATCTGCAACTTGTTCTGTCTCAACTTTCCAATAGACAATTCAAGTCCATGGCTACATGTGATCTATACTTGCTGTCACGGACACCAGACTTTCTCGTCATTGGCACCTCCACCAGAAGAGCTGGAGAGCTGTTTGGACTATGTGTGGATCAGCCGTAATTGAAATTTCACAAATAAAAAGGTTGTCCTCTGCCCTGACATTTCATTCCTTCCAAAAATCATCTCTGAGTAGCCATATAATTGAGGGTTTTGGAGCAAAAGGGTATGCTGTAGGCACTCGGGGAGTGGGTTGGGTTACCATCAAAATGCATGTTATACTGATCTAGAAGGTTCCAAAAGAGGCACTGCACAAGCACAGATGACTACTGAAAGAAGCACAATTACAGGTGAGCAACTTGTTCTTTTTAAGATCAGTCCAAAATAGCCTGAAGAGGAAAGAATGTGAGCAAAAACTTGTTAGGTTTTTTTTTCCCTTTTCAGGAGGAACACAAACAAGAAGTTGTGCTATGCCCCTTTTAAGAGACAGAGTTCTGTGTGCAGCAAGCAGAAAAGGAAAATGAATGTAGACAGTAAGAGACTTAGGATTGGAAGAAAATGTGCAATGTGTCATGACTTTACAGAAATGAGCTTTTTCATCCAGTAGTTTTTGAGCTTATTGCTTGTTGAGTTCTCTGCAACAATTCTTCAAAATGCAGCTCCTGAAGGAACAGAATAGTTGTATTCTCTGTAAATTTATTTGGGGTTCATTAAGGTTTTTTCCCCTCTCTTTACACTGTAGCTTCTACAAGATTGCCTCTGAAGCCAAACTAAATTGTTACATAATTGGCTCTAGTGTGCAGGCTTTAAAGAGAAAACCCATGTGGAAGCCTGATCCAAATTGGAACCCTGTGGAGGTAAGTTAAAGTGTTATTAATGTTTCCTCTCCTCATGCTTGCTATTTGCGGGGGAGCAGCACTCATACAGTAGGAACTTCCTCCATGCAAATAGAAGGGCCCATCCGGATGGTAACACAGAGGGGTAGGCGGCTGCTAAAGCCTCTCTTATTCGAATTGCCTATTTCCCTTCTAGATCAGGATCCCACACAGTTGAGGTTTTTAAAGCCTGTTTCCTAGATTTATGTGACAAACGTCAGGTGACTCAAAATGTTGACTCTAAGAATGTACTACACAGCCCAAATGTTTTGCCTGTCTACTGAGTATATTTGTGAAATATGTTTATATGCAAACATTTGTCCCCAATTTGATGCTTACATTTTACCTTTAAAGTGTGCTTTTGAAACTTTTAGATTGTACCTTCAAAAAATTGATATTTGAATCCTAACAAATCCTCAAAATGGAACCTCTTGAAATCACAAGATAAATCAGGATTTTACATACTGTCTTTTACTTGTTTAAATTCCATATAATTTTAAAGGCCCAAAAGGTAATCTAAATTATTTTTAAAGATCTAATTATCTTGAATGAACATTTTGTTAGTGACAACGGTCAGTGCAGGATAAATCTTTAAAGATAATTGGCTGAATATTCTTGAAACATTTTATATAAAATGGATACACCATTACGTTTATAAACTATTTTGCAATATGTTCTTTTTAAAACAGCATTTCTAATTAAATTTCAGCATGCATTGCTTTTTAGGTTACATCTTTCTCTAGAATACCAAGGAACTCTTATTCCTCAGAAATTAGAGGCCTTTATATGAAACATACAGTGAGACAGTTAGAACTGCATGCATCCATTCTAAAATCTGTAAGCACCTTGTCTCCATGTATTATCCTACCATGTATGTGTGAACCCAAAAAAAGAGGCTAATGGAGCTACGCATTTATGAAGTCAAAGTCGTAGTAGACGTCTCTAAACCAAGGGAATTGTGTCTATACAAATGTTTTTCATAAAACAGCATATGATACATGACCCATCCATGCCCCTGAAGAATGGAGTAAATAGTGCAACCTGTAGAAATTTTGAACAAGTTGTCTTAATAAAATATTATGCATCTATGATTCCCAAAAGTAACAGCCATTATATAGAGACTCATAGGCTAAGGGTATTCTCCTACATGGGGGTTAATATACCTGTGCCTTTCAGTGGCATTTATAATCATAGAATCATAGAAATGTAGAGTTGGAAGAGACCACAAGGGCCATCCAGTCCAACCCCCTGCCATGCAGGAAAATCCTCAAAGCACTCCCGACAAGTGGCCATCCAGCCTCCGCTTAAAAACCTCCAAAGAAGGAGACTCCACCACACTCCGTGGCAGCACATTCCACTGCCGGACAGCCCTGACCATCAGGAAATTCTTCCTGAGGTTCAGGTGGAATCTCCCCTCCTGCAGCTTGAATCCATTGCTCCTTGTCCTGGTCTCTGGAGCAGCAGAAAACAAGCCCACTCCCTCCTCGACATGACATCCCTTCAAATATTTAAACATAATGAGAATAATGAGAATTTCAAACCTACTACATTGACCAGAATGTGTATTTTCATTAGAAATGTCTTTCCACTGATTTATCTTCCAAGTGAAAAAAGCAGATGTTAACAGCAAGGGATATGCTAGAAAGCAATATAAGCTTCACACGTGAAAACATCCCCAGGCTTTGAACACAGGATGGTTCTGCAAAGACCTGTAAGCAATTTTGTGAAGCCGTATGGTACATTTGTTTTCTGCGTCCTCCTAAAATTTTGTTTCAACTGGTTTGGTAGGTTTTCCTAATAGTTCAGATTATACTTTGGAAAAGTTTAAATTCAGTCCCAGCATAAGGGCTTTGGGGTGCCGTAGGGGCTTGGAGAGGCACAAAAAGGAGATGGGGGATGAAAGAGGCCCGTAGATTATACTTTCCTGCCTCTTTCAAGGAAGATGATTAGAAATATATTCAAATAGGCACATACTGGATTTGTTTTTCTTATTTACCATCAAGTTTACTTCAGCTTAAGGCAATCCTATGGATGAGAAAGCTCTAAGAGCCCTGGTCATCAAATAGACTGCCCAGGTTTTACAAACTCAGGGCCATGGTTTCCTTGATGGAATCAATCCACCTGTACTGTGGTCTCCCACTTTTGCTATTGACTATCACTTTACCAAGCATTATGATCTTTTCTAGTACATCATGTCTTCTCATATGTCCAAAGTATGACAGCCTCTGTTCAGTCAACTTTGCTTCTAGTGAGAATTCAGGCTTGATTTGCTCTGGCCCATTTGTTTTCAGCAGTCCATAATTTCCATAGGACTCTTCTCCAGCACCACATTCCAAATGGCATTCTTATTGTCAGTTTTCTACACTATCCAGCTTTCACAACATATATATTAATCAGAATTACTATAGCCTGAGTGATTTTATCTTTGGTATTTAATGATAGGTCTTTATAGTTAATCTTACCTAGTTCCTTCATGGCTGCCTTTCTACGTCTTAGTCTTCTATGGATTTTTTTTGAATATCTTCTCCATTTTGATTAGCAGCTGAGCCAAGGTATAGGAAATCTTTAACTATTTCAGTATAAAGTTGCATAAATAATCTGTGGCCATTGTTATTACCTTCTTAGCACTCAAATGTAACCCTGCTTTTGCATTTTCTTCCCTAATTTCCATCAGTAGTTGTTCCAAGTCTTTGCTATTTTCTGCCAATAATATGATGTTATCTACATATCTTAAACAGTTGACCTTCCTTCCGCCAGTTTTCATGCCTGCTTCCTCTGGGTCTAATTTTGCTTTGTTCTGCAGAAAAAAAAAGTTTGATAAACTCTTTGATAAATAGTTTAATAAACCTCCTTGCTAGTGCTAAACCTTTCTGTTTCTTTATATTTAGTCCCGACAGTGTCCTATACAGAGTATAGGCATTCCCATTTATTTTAGAGCAAAGTATAATTTCTCATAATCTACACAGTTGAAGGTTCAAGTGTAATCAATAAAGCACAGATTGATTTTCTTCTGATTATCTGATGAAGTCCATTAACCAATGTATGTTTGCAATATGATCCCTGGTGCCTTTTCAGAAACCAGCGTAGACATCTGGCATTTCTTGTTACATATGGTGAAAGCCTTTCTTGTAAAATCTTGACAATCACTTTGTTTTCATGGGAGATCAGTACAATAATCTGATGGTTACTGCGATTCCTCGTGTCCCCTTCCTTGGAAAATGCAATGTATATTGAATGCTTTCAGTCTGTGGGCCTTTGATTTGTTTTCCATGTTTGTTTGCAGAATTTTGTTAGAATTTGAATACATTCTCTCTCTATAGCTTGCAACAGCTCCATTGGTATGTCATCTTTTCCTGGAGATTTCTTTCTGCCAAGTGCTTTTAGAGCTTTTTCCTCTTTAACATTCTAGAACTATGAGTTCATCTTCAAATGGTTCTTTCTTGAAGGAATCTGCCATTATTTCTTCTCTTTTATATAGTTAATCAGTGTACGTTTTCACAGACTTTTTATTTTGTCCTGATCCCATAATATGTTTCCCTGCTGGTCACATAGTATCCTAGGTTTGAATTTTCCTTTTGTTTCTCAGATCCTGTGGAAGAGGTCTCTTTTTCTATCTCTTTGTTGTCATCTTCTGTTTCTTTGCATTGATTATTACAGTCATCCTTCCACTTCTGCAGGTTTGATCTTCAGAGATTTGATTATTCACAGATTATTTACTGCCAACTCTGCTTTTGCCCTGACCATTTTTAATACAGACTTTGATAACACCATTGTCCATCTTGAGCTGTGTTCAGTTATGTCAGACAAAGGCAGCAGTCAAATCTTTGGTAGCCATACTAGCAGGCTGGCTGGGGTCAGCTGTGTTCATGTTCCCTCACATTCACAGGTGGAAAGGCAAAGGGGATGGGATGGAGGGAGGGAGGGTGTGCATGTGCATTCCCTTGCTCGCTTACTGACGTGGACAGAGGCAAGGGGATAGAACAGATGTGCACAAGGAGGGAAGATGCGCATGTGCATTCTGTCACTCACACAGGTGGGCAGACAAATGGGGAAAGAGGATAGGATTGTTGGGGGATCCCAGGGGGCATGCTGTACGCCAGCATGACCCACAGAACGCCAGTGCATCAAAAACAGATGAAAAACAGCAACGAGTTCAAAGACCAGAGTGAGGCCAGAAAATATACTAGACTACATGTTTATTTGCGTGGAAAAACAAAGCTAGGTAAAATCCATTATGTCTGTGTCTTCACAGCATGACAGACAAACAGACTGTAGACAGTGAACAAGAAGAAACGAATGAAGACAGAACAGAGACTTAGACTAAATAACTGCTAGCCACTGTGGGAAAGATCCAGGCAGCTCGAATTGTTTTCCAAACAACCCGTTTCATTTCTCACAGTAGCTGTGTGAAAGTCTTACCAGTTACCATGACTACAAGAGCAAAGTGAAGGAACAAGACACTTAACCCTTTAGACAGGAATCTGGGCAGCCTAACTTTAACACTCCTCCTCTTGTTCCGCAGTTGTTTCGTGTGTTGGAACTGTAGGGCCAACACACGCTTAAGCATTTGTGTATGTTTCACAGCAAAAAGAGCTTTTGTAAACGCATCCGCCAGATTCTCTTCAGAACAAAATGTCAATTGGATAACCTTGTTTTGAACAGACTGCTTCACATTTTGATACTTAATGTCCACATGTGTCTACATGTTTGGTCCTGGACTTCACTGGCAGCCATTTCAATACAAGCTTGAGAATCACAAAAGACATTCACAGGTACATTAATTGATACACTCAGGTCTTTTACAAGCTGTGTGAACCAGACCAACTCATTACACAAGGAAGATAAGCTTGCGAACTCTGCTTCAGCAGTAGAAGTGGCCAGGGTACTCTGCTTTTTAACTTTCCAGTAAACCAGAGCACCAGTGTACTTCACAACATAGCCAGATGTGCTTTTCTGATCTGACACGTCCTCTGCAAAGTCACTATCAGAATAGCAGACAATTTCGGGCATTTGAACAGGAGTGATACACAAACAGTGATCTGTGGTACCTTTTAAGTATCTTAACACCCTTTTCACACCTTGCCAGTGGTACTGAGTAGGCTGACAGCTGGCCTTTCCTAATATGTTTACACTTAGGGCAATGTCGGGATGACAGGTCTCATCTAGATAGAGAAGAGACCCAATCACAGATTGGTACAACCTTTTGTCAGGAAGCAAGGCATCTCCACTGTGTTTGTTGAACCCTTGGACCATTGGCATTTTTACACTTTTACAATCAGTCATGTTACATTTCTCCAACAGTTTCACAATTTTCTGTTTCTGATCCAGTAGGAAACCACCCTTGGTTTTCCGTATTGCTATTCCAAGGTAATTTTGAACTGGTCCCAGGTTTTTGGTCTGGAATTTCTTGCCTAACTCACTGGCAAAATCCTGCACTTGCTTTTGTGTGTCACAAATCAAACACAAATCATCAACATACGCCAAGAGGATCTTTTGTTTTTTCCCTGTACCTCTGACACACAGGGATCAGCTTTGCTCTGTTTGAAGCCACATTCCTGCAAAGCTTTGTCTAAACATATATTCCAGCAACGAGCAGACTGCTTCAAACCATACAGTGATCTGTGAAGTTTCCACACCAATTTTTCTCCTCCCTGGTGAAACCCATCAGGCTAATTCATGAAAATTTCCTCTGTCAAATCAGCATTGAGATAGGCAGTTGTGATATCAAAGTATGTGACCAAAGCATTCCTCTGAGCTGCGATGGCCAGTGCCAAACGTATGGACTGCATCTTAACTGTGGGAGCAAAAACCTCATCATAAGACTGCTCATCTTGAGCAAAACCTCATGCTACCAGTCAAGCCTTGTGTTTAATTTGCCCATCAGCAGTGGTCTTTAACTTACAGACCCAGCGGCAGTCAACAGGATTGACATCCTTTGGGAGTTCACACAATATGTAGACTTTGTGCTGTGTTATAGAATCAACCTCCTTCTGCATTGCCTGCCACCAAGGCGCAGCTTGGCTCTTAAACATTTGCTCTACTTCAGCAAAACTGGTTGGCTCACAACTTTAACAAGGATCAAGGATCAAGGTGCAAGGAGAGAGGGTGCACATATGTGTTCCCTTGTTCACTCACTTGAGGGGAGGAGGAAGGGGGAGAAATGTAAGAAGGGAAGGTGGATGGTACATGGGTCTCTGGGGTGGATGGAGGGAACAGATGAGAGAGAGGAGCCAGGGTGGGCAGACAGGATGCAGCAGTGGTGGGAGGAGGGCAAGGACAGTGGAAAGGGGCCTAAGCTGCTGCTCTTATAGTGGTAGCACTACTTTCCTCTGGCCCAGAGACCTGCTCACAACCCACCCACCCTTTCTCCCTCATTTCTTCCTCCTGCTCCCTTTGCCCAAACCTCTTCCCCCTGCCTAAGCCAGTAAGTGTGTGAGGGAACACACATGTGGCCGGATCCAGTCACCTTGCCAATACAGATGCCAATACAAATGCTTTTTTGTGTTTGGGGGCCTAGGGATATTTGTGATTTTTCCACTTTCGTGGCGGTCTTGCATCCCTAACCCCAGCAAAAGTGGAGGGCCAACTGTGTAATCATTCTGTTTGTCCCCGTAGCATTCAGGATTCTGACCATGTTTCTGTTTCCTTTTACTTTTGTTTATCATTTGTTCTTAACCATTTGAAGAGTTTCATTTGTCCTTCAATGACATTTTTATTTCTTTTTGGCTTCGGATTTGTATTCATTCTTGACAGTGTCCCTGATTTCAGTCCAGAGTTCTTCTGGTTCCCTGTCAGTTAGGCTTAGTAATGCAAATGTGTTCATTTGCTGATCTTTAAATTCTATGGATACAGGTTGTATTTTGGCACAGTGATGGATTTTTGTACTTCTTTAGCTTGCTCTAAGTAATATGGTCACTTCAGTTTTCCAAAATTTTCCCCATGATTTCCCCACTATCCATGTCTGCAGGCATTTATTAATTTGAGAAAATGAATGCTTATCTTCTCATGTGTTCATATACAGAGGAATAAAATTCAGTAGACCAAAATCTGCTTATGATCTCGTCTAGACAATTAATGTATACACACATTTACATAGTAAAAGAGAAGAAGTTGCCATTTGTATTTTGAAAAAAAGGAGCAAACACATTTATCTTGCCTCAAAGGAAATACAATCTAGTAAATTTTTACAACTATCACTTTACTAGTGGTTGAATGGAACTGCTCTAAAAGGGAAATTATCCCTACTTGTTTTGTAAATATAATGTTGTGGAGATTGGGGGTGGAATGTGGTGTTGTGGTTAAATTCTTGGATTGCAGCTTAAGCGATCTAGGCTCCAGGACACCTGAGCCATAAAATAAACTGGCACCATCACTCTGAGCAAAATCTATTTCAGGGAGAAGTGCCAAGAATAAAGTGGGAAGGAAAAAAGCAATGTACACTGAAAAATTCATTAAAGAAAGGTAGATCCTGGCTGATCGGAAGCTAAATAGGGTAGTTGGATGGGAGACGACCAGCAAAAACCAAGTGCTATAGGCTATATTTCAGAGGAAAGAACTGACAAAACCACCTCAGAATATTCTTTGCCTAAGAAAATCCTGTAAAATTCATGGGGTTGCCATAATTCAACAGGTAACTTGAAGGCACATACAGACATAGACATAAATGTAACCATTAAAATGATATTGCATTAAAGCCTGCCATTTGGCTAATTCGTTCAGCACTATCTAAAGCAGCAGACAGGATCTTGGCCACTTGACCTAATTCAACCCCAGAGATGCCCCATCTATTCACAGAGTTTCTTCTGCCCTTAACTCCATCAGTGATTGGAGACAAGATTGAAATTGATAGCTGCAGATTGTTTTGCAGTGAAATGAGCTGTGAACCACAGCCTTAGGAAGTTTTGCAGAATGTCTTATTTGCAAACAGCAAGGTTTTATATGGCATAGGAGTTCTTGTTTGTCGACTGGTAAGATTTGCTTCCCTAAAAGCTATTCCATGGGGGCAAATTGTTAACATTTTCTTCTCTCCCTATCATTTTGCTTTGGTTCTGTTCAACGCTCTTACCCACACTTGCTGCTAGAATGTGGTCCCCAACATCCCTCCCAAATTAGAATTTGAATCTTTGGCTTGAAGGGGTACCCCAGCTCTGATCTAAAGTTACTGATCTAAACTGAGAATGTCTCCCAACAGTTACAGGTAACAGTCTTTCTAGCCCGATCAGAATATGTTAATGATGGAATCTAGGACCATCACTCTACCAGTGAACCAGAGTTTTGCTCTGATTAGTGATGGAAGAGAAATCAACATTGGCCAAGATTATTTTTAACTAATGAACCAATTTGTGGTCTACAAAACTATTGCCAAAAGTGTGGCCATATGGTTTGGTTTCCCATTGTGGGAAAGAAAAAAATGCCCCGAGTTGGATATGGTGAATGTACACTAGTAAAAATATATATTTTTGGAAAATGAAAAGAATGGGTTTTTTAAAATGTACAGTAAGAAAAATGCATACATTTGGAGAAGTGTATAGTATGGAACCTGGCCAGGATGAGAATGCTGATGGTATTCTGTATTCTGAAACATGAGGACAGCAATCATACACTATAGGGCTATGATCCTTAAGCACACTTTCAGTCAAATTCCTTTAAAATTTAAATAGGACTTACTTCCATGTACATGTGTGTTGGACTAAGGAGGAATAAGATACAACAGAATTTTAAAAACTTCAACATTAAAAACAAAAGTGAAGATTCTGTAAGCTCATGCACAATTATCTGGGAATAAACTCCATTATGAATTTGGGTGTTACCCCTGTAAAATCATTCATAGCACTGAGGGTGCATTAAATCAAGCTTCATTTTTCTAACTACGTCATAATTTAGGGTGTATCTACATTGTGCAGTTATAGCACATCAATACTATTTTAATTGTCATGCCTTCATCCTAAGGAATCCCGGAATGTGTAGTTTTGTGAAGTATTTAGGATTCTCTACTGGAAAGTTCTAGTGCACTTGCCTCAATTACAGCACTCAAGCTTTCTAGCAAAGAGTTCTAAGTACCTCACCAAACTACAAATCCCAGGGTTCCATGGGATGAAGCCTTAGCAGTGACACTAAACCAGCATACTTTCCTTTGCCTTCAAATATTACTCAAACAGATAGCTTTGGTACAGTGAAGGTATCAAATGAAATACTTCAGACACAATGGTCTGGATAGGGCACTACATAATCATAAATGAGTACATTTTTAAAAAGAGAGAAGCAGCTTCATGCTGTATATTTCACATGACACATAATTTGACTATTAGTTTAGGTTCACACAATACTTCCTTTTCATCAGAGCAACCAGGCCCAGTTTTCTTCTTCGTGGTCTCTGTGACTCTTACAAATAGAGGTTGTCTGTGCCTGCACAGTACTGCCTTTGGAACCTTCTAGAGTGAAAGATCTAGCATTTTGGTGGGAACCCTGCCCCCTTCCCCAAGGCTATATAAAGCTACCTGCCACCATAGTCCCCAGTTCCTTTCTTTCTACTGCATCAGCTGCGCCTTAGAAGCTTTCTATAGAGCATTCAATGACCATCTTCTCTGAATTCATCAACATTGACTTCGTCTTGCTATTTGGCTTGTTACAGTTTATGGCATCGACACCCTTCTTCAAACGCTGTTAATCGTGCAGTGCTAAGATCCCTGACCATCACAGGCACTCCAAGTGCCTTGTCTGCCTTGGCGAGGCTCACAACATCTCTTCCTGTGCTCATTGTCAGGCCTTCATGCCTCAAATGAGGACTCACAACACAATAGCAGCCTTCCTGGGTCGAGCTCCACTGGCATGCCATGAATGGAAACTTGACAAGGAAATTCTCGTGAATGTGTTCTCAAGGTGGACAATGTTGATGATCAGTTTCTTCACCTCTCCCTTGAACAAGCAGTGTCCACTGTTCTGCTCCAGAAATGCGACCCACAGAGGATCTCTAGGTGATTCATTTCTTTTCAGCTGGAAGGGGCCAACTGTATGCATATTTTCACCATGCCTGCTGATAACCAGTGCATTGCGAAAATACAGTGAGATGGCATTTCTGCAATACTCATCACTTCATGGTAGCCTTGAAAGCTGTGAGTTGCCCCACTTCTACTTCTGTCCAACCAGCAATATCTGAGGCTTCCAGTCAGATCAATGAACAGCGGTACTGTCCATCACCCAGGTGTCGCTAGTCTAAAACTAACAGCTTGGACTTGCTATGTTAAGATTTTTACCACCATCTGTTAGTCAGGTCATGAAGGCAGCGCACCAGCCATCTACTGTGTGCTCCTATACCTACAAATGCAAGGTTTTTCAAATTTCTTCAATATTGACATCTTGATATCAACATTTTCAATACCATCCACTTATTTGAGTTCCTCTACTCCTTAGCTGATAAAGGTTTATCTCTCACCTTGATCTGCTGTTACCATTCAGCGATATCATCACATCTTCAAAGTTGAGGCAGGCCATCTTATTTCTAAGAACACACTAGTATGAAGTTACCTGAAAGGATACAAACATCTACACCCTCCTACCTTGCCATCCACTCCAGGTTGGAACTTACCTCTTGTTCTTTGTCAGATGTCTAAGAGACCTTTCAAGCTGATGGCTACATGTGACCTCTAGCTCCTCTCCTGGAAGACAGCCTTTCTAGTTGCCATCGCTTCTGTGAGGAGAGCAAGCAAACTCTGTGCTCTATAGGTTGGTTATTCATACCTTTGATTCCACAGACAGAAGATCGTCCTTCAGCCAGACATCACCTTCTTGCTTAAGGTTATAAGTTTTCCATCTTAACCAAGACATTATCCATTACAGTGGCTTCATTCCTTCCTGGAAGGTGAAGCTGGAGGAACTCCTGTTTGACTCCTTAGCCATTGGTCTGTGGTTCTCAGGATTCAGTTCCCCATGGTATTTAACATAACACATGAAACTGCTGAGGAAACTTTCTGGAGTTTTTGGATTCTGTGCCATCAGTATGTGGGTGACACCCAATTATATTACTCCCTTCTGTTGCTAGCCAAGAAAGCTGTTCCTGTCTCAGACTGGCGCCTGTCATTAGTAATGGGTTGGATGAGAAGAACAAGTTGACATTTAATCCAGACAAGGCAGGGGTACTGCTGGTCAGTCAGAAGGCAGATCATGGAATAGGGATTTAGCCTATCTCTTTTTTAATTGTTGTAGGCTGCTTTGGGTCCCAATTAGGGAAAAGAGCAGGATAGAAATAATAATAATGACAATTGTTTGTGTGTTTCTGGACTCTACTGTTTGAGACCTCATGTTAGGAATCACATATGTAAATATTCATTATTTTAAAAAAAAAACCACTCCTTTTATATTACTGAATGTGTATTTTTTATTATTTTTTTGGCAAGATAATTTTGTACGTACTGGAGTAGTTGTGTTTGGTTTTAATATAGGGGATCTTCCAAAAATTCTGCTCCCCACCTGCTGCCTGAAATGGCACAGCCCAGCAAGAGCTGCACTACACGAGTCTTCTGATTCTGTGTTCCAGCTCACATTTGATATGCACCACTTGAAATCAGCAGTAGAGAGTATGCTTCATGTGGTATCATTGCCTAATCTCTGCAGGCAACCTACTTTATTATGTTTACATTCTTAATGTAATTAATGATAAATTTCTTTTTTAAAAACAAACAAACTGTAATTTTATGATTAACATGTGATTTAGATGACCAAACAGGTTTGTTCTTTTCTGTCATTACAGTCTGGCAAAGAGAAAATAGTGAGCCTTGGGGGAGGTGCGGGTAGAGTAATTGTCTGGAAATCAATGCAATTAATTATAGATGCCTATTATAATTTTTAAAGGTCATTTCTGCAAAAACCAAGATAATCCAGTCTTTAACTGCTGCTTTGATTTGTTAGAACAGAAGGACAATTAATTGCCCATGCTTAATATTGCCTGTTTGGACTCCCCTCTGTTCAGGAATCAATGCTGTGTTTTGATTAAATGGCTACTGAGAGCTCTGACTCTTATAAAATCCTAGATTCTGAAAAATATGGACAGGAGTGGACTTGGAATATGGTAAATGGTGAGCATTTACTACTGTATTATTGGTATGCAAAATGGAATGGTTTCCACTTGTTTTAAGTATCTTTAGCCTGTTTTCCTTTTTTCCCTTCTTCATTTTCTTGAATAAAATGTAATGTTTGCCTCCTACCATCTGTTAGATATATTTGTGCATAGTTTGTTTGGTTTATTTATGAGATCTGTAAGGAACAGCAAGACATAGGAAAGATTCAAAGGATATGGGTTCATGTTTGGTTCCACCATCTCTTCTCTACACTCTGTACCAATAATTTCCAGCTTTGCAAGAGAGAATTAAGCCAAGTCCATATAAAAGGCTTACACAAATTTTGACCCTACAGACAACGAATGGCAATCTGCTGGGTGCTGGGTAACCTTGCTCACTACCCACATGTTTGGAGCACTAGCTGGGCACAAATTAGACATAGCTCCCCAAGGGATTGATAAATTGCACAGCGCTGGCTAGGCTTAACTGTATGAATTTTCTTGTTCCTTTATCAAAAACAGGTAGAGTTTCATTCCTCAATGCAATGAATATTATGCAGTACCTTATAAACTGAAAAAAATCTAAAGATTTGTTTTTAAAAAAGAAAAAAAGTCAGCATGAATGTTAGCTCTAATGAAAGGTACCACACTGTTTTTGCCCTCCAGCATCCTTGCTGTGCCAGGATATCACAACGGTGACTTGGAAATGAAGCTAAAGAAGGAGGGAGCTGGGTGAATTTCTTAGCCATTGGCTCCTTTAATCCATTTGCCAGTTGACAATTAATTACAATGTCTGATGTTAAGATCTGGCCAAGGACTAAAGACCCATGTTGTGTATCAACCACCAACCAAGATTTTCAGATGGAAACAAAGTTGTGTCACAAGCTGTCACTGTGAATTGTCATTCTTATCTTTCTCCATTCTTCTCATTCACTTCAGAATTCTGCATGAGTTCCTTTGCCAAATGTCCGGTTAAATCCCTTGCTCACAGTCTGCAAGAGTTATTTGTTACTGTCAGTTGAACATTTGAGCTGATTCCACCAAAAAGCATGAGATGGAATTTAAACTACTCATTACTCTATGTTACATACAGCCCCATTTCTTCTCCTGTAAATAAATGAGCAGTGCCCTTTCAGTGAGTGAATGATACTATTCTGGATTGAGACTACCACACATTGGGAAAGAAATTAATCCTTTCCGCTTAAGATGCTTCCCTCTCAAGCCCTCCCCCTCAAACGTACAGATGGACACAGCAGTTAAGGAAAGACAGGAAAAGACTTCATAGGCACCCACGGAACCTTTATTTTTCTTTCACTGCTGTACAAAGTGAATGGCTAGGGCAGGGTAGGATTAAGCCTCCCCTTGTTGTACATGATTGTCTCAAGTATTATTAGAGCCCCAAGAAAGGGATATACACACTATAAAATTACCACAACAGGCATAGCAGTCCTCTGGAGCATATGCTCTGTGATGGCCCATTCACTCATGCAAAATATCATTGGATGATTCAGTTGGGTAACACACAAGCATGTATAAACCACTCTATGGTATCTTTCCACACTGTACACTTCCAAGGTGGAGCTGTAGCTGAGTGTTTATACACACACTGAGCCACTAAAGTCCAATGGATTCTCCACTTGTGTCAATATGAGTTGGGTGACACACTTCTAGCCACTCCAGCTCTTCTGACCAATGACAGTAGATTTAGGCAGCATTTTTGAAACTTAGGACTTAATCCAACATTACTTCTACCTTGAGTAAAACTATTGAAATCAATGAAATTTAAGTTGTGAGTGACTTCATTTCATTGAGTCCAACTGTTGTTGTTAACTGCGGTCAGATCAACTTTGATTTATGGCAACCCTCTGAGAGGGAGAGACCTCCAAATCATTCCTGTCATCAACAGCCCTACTTGGGCCTTGCAAATTCAGGGACGTGGTTCCTTGGTTGAGTCAATCCATCCATAACACAATCTTCCTCTTCTCCCATGGCCTTCTACATTACCAAGCATTATTGTCTTTTCTATGAGTCATGTTTTCTCATGATATGGCCAAAGTACAACAGTATCAGTTTACACATCTTGACTTCTAAGGAGAGTTCAAATTTGATCTTCTTTAGGACCCATTTATTTGTCTTTTTAGCAGTCAACAGTATCCATACAACGCTTCCCCAGCAACACATTTCAAATGAGTTGATTTTCTTCCTATTAGCTTTCTTTATTGTCCAGCTTTAGCAAACATACATAGAAATGGGAAATATGATGGCATGGACAATCATTACTTTAGTACTCAATGATATGCCTTGACACTTCAAGATCTCATCTAGTTCCTTCATAGCTGCCCTTCCAAGTCCTAATCTTTTGCTTTTTCCTTGACCTCAGTCTCCATTCTGATTAATAACTGAGCCAAGGTATGAAAAATCTTGAACTCCTTCAATGTCCTCATCATCTTCTTTAAAGTTATATAATTCATCTGTCGTCATTATTTTTGTTTTCCAAATGTTCACCTGCCTTTGCACTTTCTACCTTGCTTTTCTTCAGTAATCATTCCAAGAGCCTTTCTGCACTACTACTTTCAGCATCCTGTGGAATTCTGGGCTTTGTAATTTACTGAGGCCAAAGAGCGGTCTGGCTGAGAATTCTCAGTGCCCCTCCCTAAACTGCAAACCCCAGGATTCCATGGGATGTTGAAAGTGGAATGCAGAAAGGACCTAAGTCTTTGCTATTTTCAGCTAGTAGTGTGGCATCATCTGCATATTTTAAATTGTTGATGTTATTTCCCCCAATTTTCATGCCTCCTTCTTCCAAGTCTGATCCTGCTTTATATATAATATGTTTAGCATACAAGTTAAAAAGATGGGATGATAAAATACTGCCATCCTGGCCCCTGTGTCATTTGGAAACCATTCTATTTCCCCATATTCTGTTGTGACAGTAGCCTCTTGTCCTGAGTGTAGGTTATGCATCAGGATTATCAAATGTTGTGGTGCAATCATTTCTTTAAGAATTCCAGAGTTTTTCATGATCTACACAGTCAAAGACTTTGCTATAACCTATAAAACACAGGCTGATTTTCTTCTGAAATCTTTGTTTCACTCCATTATCCAAGGTATGTTTGCAATATGATCCTAGTGTCTTTTCCTTTCCTGAACCCAGCTTTGACATCTTGCATTTCTTACTCCTTATGTGGTAAAAGTCTTTGTTGTAGAATTTTGAGCTCTAGGTAGAACTGATGTTTTTCTTTTTTTTTTTTTAACACCACGACCCTATCACAAGCAAGGTGAGTATTATTTGAGAAGACCCGCAGTTAAAATTAAAGAATGAAAATGTCACTGTGCAAGTATACATAAGATTGCATTCTAAATACCAAATTGGCCAGCTCGGTTCCCACAGTCCAGTGGCAAGGGCCAGGGTATCCTTCTAGCCCCAGACAACTGAGAATTGAAGGAAAGTTCTCAGTATCTAAGAAGATGAAGAATAAGATCCTTTAGCTATTCCTTCTCAGCTGGAAGTATTCCTGCTGAGACAGATTTCCAAGTAGTGCTTGTTCCTCTTCCTGTGACAAGAGACCATAAATTTATTTTCCTACGCTTTGCCAATCTCCATCCAGGCATTATTTCTGCAGTTCAAAGGAAGAAGACTTTCTTAATTTTATGCTACTTGAAAAGAAAATTACAATAATGTAATAGATGAGAAAATGAACGTCTATTCAGCTTGACATTTGCTTGTTCCAAAATTTGACACAGTGTAAAGGACAACAATTGATGTATAATCTTTGCAAGTACCGTAAACTGTTGAAACAGTTTAGATGTGCCAAAAGTGATAGTGATAAGAGAAAATGCTTCATTTTGCCTCTCCCCTCTCCCCATTCCTGTCTCATAAAGGCAGGATTGCAGAGCAGCCCTTGTTGGGGTATTTCCTAAGTTCCAAATACTGGCAAAACATCTTTCATTCCAACAGAGCCATTTATTATAACATTGCATCACATAACTCTGTATCTGAAGTAAACCACTTGATTGCCAGTGAAGGCTCATATGGTCAAATTTTCCTCTTCTTCCTCTGCTGTCTCCTCTTCCTTTCCCCCATCCTCATTCTCCTCCTCCACCACCTCCAATTTTTTATACAGGAAACTTAAATATCAGGGAGGGAGTTCTTTGGTCCAGTCCCTGGACCCCTGGGTTTAATATTTCTTTTAAAATCTACTTCCTTCAGAATGCCTACATACTTGCCAGCCTTACATGAGATATACCAATGTAGCAATGCAGCTAGCTGAAATGAAGTCTCAGCTGTCTTCTGCCACCTAAAGATGTTAGAAGATCACTTTGCTGGTGTGGAGAATCTCAAAAGAAAGAAGGTGTGCTGTATATTTAACCTTGTAATTTAAGTAATACCAGCAACATATCTGTATTTATTACAAAGCAGAATAATAAATAATACATTATTATTAAGCTGAACAGTAAATAGAAATCCACTTCTTTGAACTCCTCTGATCTCATTTAATTTCTGAAAGTAAGCAGGGTCAGACCTGTTTAGTCCTTGGATGGGAGAACACCAGGGAATATCAGGGACCTCTTGGTATGGCTAGGAAAGAGTCTTGCCTGAAACCCTAGAAAGCTATTAGAGTTGCAAATATAGAGAAAGATGGGGCTGTGGTTTGACTCTGAATAAAGCAGCTTCCTATGTACCTAATATTCTTTATTTCCCAAACTAAACTAAAAAAGGATGAACAAAACTAGCTGGTTGTAGTCCTTTCCTTCATAGGTGGAACTATGAGCCTGGCTTACATGTGCTTTTACCAGTTCCTGTATACAGTATACTCCTGCAAAATATCTAGTATTTAGGAAAGCAATTTATACAACCTTGCAGATAAACTTCTCTAAATGACAAAGTACTCTAAGCCAGAAATCCCTCTTCATTAAATTACTTCCACGAGGAGGCATTTTAGAAGTCATTCTCTGTACACTAAACCTTTTCCACACCTGGAACAGGGAAAAAGATATAATTTAGCCTGCTTTCTTGTATGCCAGTTTTCCTTGTGTAGCACATTTTTTAAAGGAGGGAGCATTCAAATACATTGTTTAACCACCAGTAGTCAGAAGAAGTAGAATCTAGGGAGGCCTGTATACTATGTGCTGTTCCTGCACATTGATGTTGGCCCCTAGTCACAGGCATGTAGACAGCAATAGAAATTTCCCGACTCAGACAATTTCAAAATTGCAGGGAAGGTCAGTGTGTCTTGACAGGTTGATGATTCTATCAGAGATAAGCACATTTTATGAGGTTTTATGTCAAGAGAGCATTCTATATTAATAATGACCAAAGACCCAGCTGACTTTCTGAAGCAGGCTTCCAAGTAAACATTAATCATATTTTCTCAGACTGGTTTCTTGGGGAAATATATTCTGTAACCATTTCTGAGGCAGCCACCAAGTTAAAGTAATCTGAAGAATTAATGAAGAAGCAATTACCCCATGTTGATGGCTACAACTGCTGTTTTAGTTTGCTCTGTGTGTATGTTTTACTGTCTATATCTCTTTGGCCCTTTCCGCATGAGGCAGCTACAGTGGGCGAAGGTGTCCTGGCACGGAGGTCGTCCGCACCTTGGATCAGACTAAGTGCGGACTGTTTAACTTAGTTCCGCACCTCAGTCTGATCCAACCCGCCCCCAGTGGTCCTCCGGTCTTTACATTTTTTGGAGCGCACAATTGCATTCCTACTTACCTGTGCAGATGCGCAGACTCACACCAATGCGAGCCTGCGATCAGCGGAGGGCAGGCTGTGGGCTTGGCCAGCCTCAGTGGTTGGTCCACTCCCACAAAGACACCGGAAGCCGCCATTTTGAACCGGAGCAGTGCGGATCTACAGACCTCGCACTGCTCCGGTTCGCCCTGCACTAATGGAGGAGCCCTGCAGAAGGGCTCAAGGGACAGTCTGAGTTACTTCGGACCCAAGAAGAGCCGGTAAGTAACGGCACGGAGCGATTCACTCGCCTTGTGCGGAAAGGGCCTTTGTTTTCCATGCAGTTTGCCCCATTAATTTAATGTAAAATTTCATTGTTTAAAATGTATGCTTTATAGTCAATAGTAGGCAGTATTGAAGAATATTTGTTAGTATTCATATTCTTGATGAAACATGGATGTCTTAACACTCAAGACATCCTGCCAAGGAAAAGGATAATAGCTGAGAAATTCCTTCTGCACAATACTTTTTATCCTTGTACTTTTCTATGCAAGTGTTTCAGTGAAGAAAATGTGTATTCTGTGCAAAAGCCAATACTTTTTTTTCCCAGAGACAGTTATTTGTGCAAAACATACTGATTCTTATACCTGTTTTCTGCCCCAAAATTAATATTTTGAGGAGTCCATTCATTTTTTGTGGAAACAAATTTTCCTGAATGATGTCCAAAAGTATGAATAGTGCTCAAAAATTACACATATTCTCAAAACACAGAAACAGTCCCTGGAATTATCCATTCTTGCGTGCAGTAATGAAATAAAAGATTTACTTCCCTAGATAATAACTGTTAAAACTAAAACTGGCATTTCTTAGATAATAAGTAAAATATTATTTAAATAGACCTATGAGTAAATGTTAGGAGCAGTCAACAGGGCATGAATCCCCAGGAGTTGTGAAATGGATCATTAGGTGTTGCGTTTGGAATGGGAAGTGGTTTGCATTCATAAAACATAACCCTTTTATGCTGGTCTACTGTGACCCCAGGCTAGCAGGAACTGGCAGAAACACTGCCAGGAATTTTGTAGACTGCATTTTCAGAAGTCACTATGGGTCTGTGAATCATGTAGAAAGTACTGGTGCAACAGAAATAATGACCAGACCCTGTACTAGAAGAGGCACAGAGGAGGAAGATGGGAGTGGGGAGAGCTCTTTCTGACAGGACAGTTAACTAGAAAGCAATCAATTTTATTTCAGAAGAAAAAGAGACAAAGGAGTAATTAGCTAAGGTTTGTGCTAGATAGCAGTGGTGTCAAGAAGAGAAATTGGAGGGAAAATTCCAGGATCAAAAGATGTTAAGCCACTTAGCCATGGTGTTACCAGGCTGGGATTTTGTTGAGTACTGTGCACAGATGGCAGCAGGAGCTAAAAGCCTGTGGGCTCAGCAGCTGTGAAGAACTAAAGAGTTATTTACTGTCTAGTTCTCCAGTACCTGGCTTGTAAGATGGGCCAGGCACTGGAGAACTAAAGGAATTCTGGGAAGGCTTATTTGGAAAGTATTCTCTGCCACAGGAAAGGCATTTTTCCAAGCCAACATCCACCAGAAAACAGACATTGGAAAAGTAGGCTGCTTAAAGCTGGAAATCTTCTCCCAACTAAGAATGACAAACGTGCATTATTTCTTCTTCACGGTCTCTCTGCTCACACACATAGGTCTTCGTACCTGCACAGATCCATCCATGAAATGTTCCAGAACTACATAGCTTTTAGTGGTAACCCCACCTTCACAGGTGCCAGGATAAATAGCACCAAGAGACACTCCTCTCAGTTCCGTTTCTTCTGTCATCCAATTCGTCTCTGAAGATCTAGTACTGAGTAGCTGATTTCCTTGAGATTCTTCAACTCACTTTCTTTCCCCTGGCCTTGTCAGTGCCAGTAAACATGTTCGATTCAAGGAAGAACCAAAAGTGCACCCTGTTATGCAGCAAGGAAGGCCAGGGCAAGGGCTCATTAAGGGATGTGTTCCTTCAGTCCTGGACCAGACCTCCACTGTATCTCTTCCCTCCATTTCCCTGGAGTGTTGGTTGAGGTTCAGGAAGATCAAACAGGATTCATGCTAGTTGCCCTTTGGTGGCCAAGACAGCCATGGTTTCTCATCTTCTTACAGCTGTCTCACCAGGAGTATCTCCACTTTCTGCATGGTCCCACTCTCCTGACCTAGGAGAATGGCAGAATCTGACACCCAAACCTCAAGCCTCTCCACTTCATGGCTTAGTGCATACAGAGATGCTAGTTGACTAGATCTGTGCTACCATGCTAGTCTCTCATCCTACTTATGCTCATTAAGCAGTACCAGTTCTGCTCCTTCACTCAGGGCATGGGCCTCCCCTGTTCTCCTACATTCAGTAATGACTTTTTTGTTTCATTTGAAGGACTCCAATCTGTCTGTCTCTTCTCTCTGTGTGTACTTGGCCACCATCATGGCACACCAACCCCCATTATACCCATCTGCTGAACTTTTTTTGCAGTGCAACAGTCAAGAGCTTTCTCAAGGGCTTCTGCGATCTCTACTCTTTGATCAAGAACCTGATCCCATCTTGGTTTCTCTCACTCGTCCTTTCCCAGATCATGTGCAAATCTTTTGAGCCCATGGCCACTGCAGACCTTCATCTTCTCACCCTCAAGACATTCTTCCTAGTGACAGTCTACTTGTCCAAGCATGCAGGGGAACTGTGTGCCCTTTGGTCCAACTAATCCTATCCGGTCTTCCACAGTGACAAAGTGGTTTGACCCAGCATTCCACCCAAAGATGGTATCCCTGAACCACCTCAAACGAGACATCGCCTTAGCAGCCTTTTACCAGGACTCCTCTTCAAACTTGGAAAGGTTTAGCATTGCCCTAACATTTGCAGGGCCCTGGCTTATTACACCCACTGAATGTCTCCTCTCTAACAATCTCTTGAACTCTTTGTTTGCTACATGGAACAAAAGACAGCACTGCCAACTTCTTCCCAAAGATTGGTCCACTGGATTGTGGACCTCATCAATCTTAGATATCAACTTGCCAGTTCAATGCCATTCAACCAGAGCTGTCTTAACATCTTATGCCAGGCTATGTGGCATCTCCCTTCTAGAAGTCTGCAGAGCTGCAGCCTGGTCTCAGCCATCCACTTTTACCTGACATTACCATCTGCAGTGCAGGACTCGAGAAGACGCGATGTTCAGACATTCAGTGTTTTCTTCTGTCCTAACCTCACCTGTCTCACCTCCAGTGGATAGTCACCCATGTGTGTGAGGCACAGAGACCATGAAGAAGAAGGACAGGTTGCTTACCTTTAACTAGTTCTTTAGCAGTTGTCTGTGCCCTCACACAACCCACTCTCGTTCTCTCTCTGCACAGACCCACTTCCATATAACAGACATTGGAACTGAGGGGAGTAGCTCTTGGCACTATTTATCTTGGTGCCCAATGGGATATCAAAAGCTGCTTAGCTCTGGAACATTCTGTGGATGGATCCGCACAGGCATGAGGACCCATGGGTGTGAGGGCATACATGACCAATCAAAGAACTATAGTTACAGGTGAGCTATCTGTCCTTTCTTGGTAGCAGTGTACATCCAACAGAATTCCAGCTATAGTCCCCTAAATCAAGCCTACTCATTAACATGCTTATTTTGAATAGCCAGATCAAAGTTGTGGGAAGCAGACTTGGACGGAGGAGGCTTTCAGTGGCATCCACCCTCAGGCTTCTGTTTGGCTGCTTGTTGATCTCCAAAGGAAACCTGCATTGAGCGGATATTTTATACTCTCTCCTTCTTTGCAAGGCAGGCAAAAACATGATTTTATGTGTAAGAAGACACTAAGCTGGATCAGCAACTATTTTATCAGCTTCTGTTGCTACCAAGGTCCTTCTTGCTGAGTATATTCTGTCTCATTCCAGCTGGAGAATTTGCAAAGAATCTGCAATATTAGCACTGAACTCAGCAGATCCCACCACTTCTTGGAGTCAGGAATCTTTTTTCAGCATTCAGAGTCTACATGTGTATTTTTGTTTAGTTCCAACCCAAAGGTCTCTCACCTGTAAAAGAAAAGTGCTTGCACCTCTCTACCCATCCACGTACTGAATTTTCTAGGTGAAAATTAAAGGGGGTTGTATAAATTAACTATTACTAGTTTTAGCAACAACTGGTAGTTAAATGGATCTACCAAATGCAGAGGGAATATATTTCTAAATACTAGGTGCTTCACACATCTGCATCTCATCATTTGCCAGCACCCAGAAACTTCTGGATGGTTGTTACTGGGATAAAAGAAGAATAAGACAAATCTTGCTTTAAGCCAGCTCATCAGTTCCTTTTCAAGAATTATCACAACTCTTGTAACAAATGTGATTGTAGAGTATCATCTAGTTTACACACAGATGTGGCTATTTTGAAAGGGCATAGTGACTTCAGGGTTGCATGGTGCTGCATAGACAGCCTGGTGAAAGAGCTCTACTGTGAGCTCCTCGCCAAGCAATCGCTCCACGTGGATGAGCTGAGGTGTTGTTGTTTTTTCTTTTTGCATCTTCGAGCTCCGCAGATACCCTCCCCCGGTAAAGGGAGTACATAGGGACTCGACGGGGGTCATACCCTAGCTCCCAGCATAACACCAGTACTCTTGGAGCGCACGGGAAACCCTCCTTTTTTGAGCAACAAGTATTCCTGAGCATTAAGAGAGCAGACCAAGGAGCTTACATGGCCAAAGTGTTACACCTCGATGCAACACTAAAAGTAATACTAGGTCAAAGTGGAAGCAACCTGTGCTACAACAGAATGTTAGAGTGGTAGTAATGGTGGTGTTTGCTTCGAGGCTGCTACAGACCCAGACAGACCAGACCCCTTCGCATTGCCCTCCCCAGCGCTTGAGAATTGTTTGAGAATCATAACTTTTTAAGGTGAGATAAGGGAAAGTCTTTCAAAACTGTGAGAGCTGAATTGTTTGAACTGTTGAACTGCGGGAACGGCTGTTTACACTGTGAGAGCAGCTGTCGATATTACAATTTCTAATAGCTCACCAGCAGTTTATAAACACTGAAATATGCTGAAACACCTTGTAAAGGAAAGTATTCAAACCTATTTGACACTTTCTGAATCCTACTCAAGGTTTTTGCATCTGAGGGATAGTTTGCCTGTGTGAACTTGCGTAAACCCCGCACTAGATCAAGTCACAGTGAGTGCTTCTACCCTTACCATTCATTTTGCAAACAGACTTTGTTTAAAGATTTGATTTATTGGGTCATATTCGATTATCCCCGCTCTCCCCTATAAGAAATCGAAGACACTGAAAGATACTGGAAAGCATGAATGAAATTGTAGAATGAATAGAATGAATTATTATGAAGAATGAATTATTTTATCATTTCTCTTACTCAATTATATTTGATTATATTTGTTTTCCTTGCCCATGATATTGACTATGTATATGTCATATGTTATTGAATATGTATATGTTAAATGTATAAGCTACTGAAGAGCATCAAATGAAGAAATGAATTAACTGTGTGTTAGAAAATAGGGCCTAAATGAGGAATCAAATGGAATTTTGAAGATAACCTTTAATCCATTATAGTTACAAAACAGAGGATATGAATTAATTTGATTAACCAATTGATTACTTGAACTGATTAGATGTCTAAACATTAATTAACTTC
>CAOKZL010003664.1:0-78467 GCA_948472985.1 Iguana delicatissima | reverse complement strand
ACAGTATAGTGTGGAAATGGTCTTAGTCCAAGACTCAAATTACTGCACCATCTTGGTTCTTGCAAAAGCATTCTCCTATTAAAACCATAAACATGAAGAGATATATGAAAAGATATATCTCCTTTAAGACGCCAAATAAATGAAGTGTGAGAAAATCTTATTGTTTTTAATAAATGTGATACTGTGAAATGACTTGATGCTACTTACTTATAAAAGATAAATAAAAAGAGATATTTAGTTATGTTTCACTCTGAATGTCAGTAAAAAGGGATGGGCCAAGTATGCTCCCTACGACTGTTTTTGTGGCCCACAGGGCCCCCAAGGGGACTTTTTTTTAAACCCCAGAATGCTCTCAAATCCATTCGGGGGGGAAGTGGAGAGCATTTCCACCACATTTGGTGTCCCTCTGCCCTTCCATAGTTGCCCAGTTTCTCCTGCAATAAACATGGACAGAGGGTCAATGGCATACTCTTAAAACATTTTGGGTGGAGAGCTTATAATTGAATGTTTATAAAATATGTTCTTGTTCTGTATAAAATACATAAAAGATAACTACACCATAAAATAAAGAACAATATTTTTTCCACATAAAATTGTGTTGCATATGCTTTTTCTTGGAAGATATTCAGGTTTGGACTTTGTGATTATCTTCTTCCAGTACTGGACAATGGGCCTGGCCTTCAATTTTTTCCCCCTCTGGGTACCTCCTCATTGAACCGCCACATCATGATGTGGGAGGGAATGCTCTCTCTTGGCTATAAATACTGTGTCAATACATAGAGAGGATCAAATTGTTACCTACTGTTGCTATGTGCTTCCAGCATCCTTCATTTTATGATCTTTGGATATTCCACATGACATTCTCATTCTAATCTCTTCTATAGTTAGAGAGCTGACAGTCCTTACTTTAATGGCCTTGAATGGATGGCTGTACCTGCCAAGTCTGCCTGAGTGGGAGTTGAAGGTAAGAGCTTTGCACTTTGTATTTGTCCAGGAAAGGAGAAACAATGAGGTGACAATTCTTCAGCTGCTTACTCAGGAGTACATCCCATGAAATCCAGTGGTATTTCAGATATAGCACTGGATTATGAATTTTTCAGCTACTGCTAAGAAGTTGCCTTTGGAACTGCAGTTGTTTTTATAATATGCTACAACGGCTGCTGGCATATTTGCGTTTCAGGCCTGTAAGCCACTCATCTTTTAAAAACAGATATTACAAAAATAATGTAAGACCCCAGTATTCATATAGAAGCTGCCCCTGCAGTGATTTGGCAAAGTTTAATAAGGGAGACATGAAATAATATCTATGATTTTATAGTGGGCTACAGCAGTGCTTCTTGGGCTACTTGATGTGGGGGATCGGCAGTTGTCTCTCTAATGTTCCAAGGTCCAATAAGATATTTGTGCCCATTGGCTACAACTCTTTCTTTCCTTTTTTCATTCCTGGAAACTTGCTGTGGACCGGGACGGCATGACTTGCAGACCAGCACTGGCCCACAGAGCACAACTTTGGATAGTACTGGGCAGACAACCACACAGTCCTTTGTACGGGCACATCCAGCCTCCTGACGCCTTTCCTGTATTTTTTTGTTACGAATACATTTCTTCCTCTGTAGCATCATAGCAGACATGGGGAATGTGATACACTGGCCATTTCCACACTAGACTGTTATAGCGCTATTATTCCGCTTTCAACATCCTATGGAATCCTGGGGTTTGCGGTTTAGGGAGGGGCATTTAAATTCTCAGCCAGAGAGCTCTTTGGCCTCAGTAAACTACAAACCCCAGGATTCCACAGGATGTTGAAAGTGGAATAACAACACTATGACAGTCTAGTGCGGAAATGGCCACTGTTACCCAAATATGACTGTGCTTTCCAGTCGTTAAAAAGCCATCCCCAACAAGTAGCTGTGTTGCAAAATCTGTCTTTAACAACAGACAATAAAAGACAATACTGATAGGCCTGCGTTGTTGCTTGTCGCTTTCAGGCCTGCGCTTCAAGCGCTGACACCTCAGCAGGACACAAGGCGACTTCCTCTGAACAGGCATGCAAGAAGCTCGGGCTGCGGCTCTTGCTCGGTTTTCGCTGTCTTCTGTGGAGCCTTCGGGACAATTTCGACTCCGACACCACAGATCAGTGCCAGACGCACCTAGCCTGAATTACCCCACGTCATGTAAATAATGCCACACTTCAGGAATTGCTGAAGCCGCTCCGCTTCCCGACGGCGTAGCGGCGGCTCCAAAGGGTTTAAAAAGTCCATGTTCAGACTGGGAACTCCGTTCTCCCCGATATAGCCCCGAATAAAGGAAATAATGAAAAATAAATGAACGCAGCACGAACGCAGCATGAAAGAAGTCTTTATTCACGGGACGCGTGCGAGCTCCGTGGGCATCGAGATTTGCCGCCACACATACCGCCACCAGCTGCCGGCGGCCGAGCCTGCGAGGGAGACCGAGCAGGCCGCGCTCCTCGTCCTCTCCTCCAGGGCCGGCCGGCCGGGCGGGCCGCGGTGGTGGCGGCGCCGCCCCGGTAGGGGTCGCTACGTCGGTGCGGGCCTGCCCGCCTGTTTCCTTGCCTGCTTGCCTGCCTCCGGTGGGCGGGCTCAGTTCCTCCCCGCCCGCCCGAGCAGCCGGAGGGTGCCGCGGCGGCAGCTGAAGCGCGATCGATGCCGGGAGCTCGGGGGCGGCGGCGGCGCTGCTGAGCGAGGGGGCGGCCCCGCCCGGAGATGGGGATCCTCAGCATCACGGACCAGGTACACGGGGGGGGGGTGCCGGTGGAGGAAGGCGCTTCTCCTCACTCCCGGCTCCATGCATCCAGCCCCGGCCTCCTCTCTCCCTCCCCCGCCCGGCCGCGCCCGCAACGCTAGGCTGGGGATGCGCGGCCTAGTGCGGAGCCGCCCACCTCATTCGGCGGGAACCGTCTGGCTTTTCCCTCAGACCCGCGCGGAGGGGAGAGGGGCGCCCCCTTCGCCGCCGTGACTTGGAAGGCGAGGGGAAGGGAGAGGAGGAAGGCGGGTCTGGCCCGGGCCCGGCCCAGGTGCCGCTGACGCCTCTAGAAGGCCGGCTGCGCCCGGGTTCAGCGCAGCCGCTCCTTTCCCGCCTAAGCGCCGCGGCGGCAGCAGCTCCGGAGTCGCCTTGTGCCTGACGCGTCGTCTTTGCCCTCGTTCGGCGTCCCCTCGCCTCGCCCTCCACCCCTGCCTTTATCCCGCGTTTCAGACGCGCGTCCTTCCCTGTTTTACTCCTTGGTTTTCTGCTTTCTCCTGTTCCTTGCCGAGTTTCCTCAGCGCCCCCCCCACATGATTTCTTTCTGGGGTTGCCGGGTACGGCTTCTGAAGAGATTTCACTTCTTCTGGAAGCGGAGTAGAGAAGGGGATGCCGCCGGGGGCGCTTTCTCCCCGCGGCGCTGTTGTGCAGGGAGAATTCGCACTTGGAAAAATTCCCCTATCCGTGCAGAGTCCTAAAGGCGGCGGAGATCCACGTAGCAACGCTATTTCTTGTGCGTTGTCTGCTCTCCCTCTGTCACTGCATCCGACTCTGCCTGTCCCCAAGATTGGTGTGTTGTTTTCTCTTCTGCGACCTCTTATTTACACATGCGAAGATTGGTGCAGATGAATCAAGCCTCGCATTTCCCAAAATACGTTCCTCAATATGAGATTCTTGTTATAGGCAAATCAGAATGATTGATATTAGGAAGGATTTATACAGATGGGCAAGTAACATTTTGGGTGGCCTGTTCTGTTTTTGTTTACCTATATATTTTTTAAAAATGCAAGGAGATGGCTGACATCCTCCCCTCTCCATAGTTTCAATTTGTGTATACATTTTACTGGTTTCTCAAACTTATCTAATATGGGGACCAGCAGTTTTTTCCCCCCTAAGGTGCCAAGGACTGGTACCATACTTGTCCCCATTGGTTACAGTTATTATTTTTTCTCTGGTGACTCACCAGGAACTGGCAGGCAGTGGCCTTGGACTGACACCACTCCATGGACTACCACTCTGAGCAGTGCTTCACTGTCCATTTTGCATCTTTCTAGAACAAGTATGGGACTGATGTGACCTTCCAGAAATCACTGGACTGCAACAGCAGTAGACCCGACCTGTAGTGCCAGTAGTGATGGGAACTGCAGCCCAACAACGTCTGGAGGGCTGCATCATTCCTATATCTGACATTTGCCTGTTTCCTGTGAGCTTAGTAAAGTTTGGGCATTCTGTGCCTTTAGGTGGGATTAATTGTTAAGTTTATCTTATACTCTTTTTGGGGGGAAGATTTTTTTTTTAATGTCCCTTGCCCTGTTTTCATTTCCTTGGTCTTGATGGTACTGTAGCATTACATAGAGTCTGCTGTGTAACTTATAGGATGGAAGTGATACCCTGAGGTTGTGACTGGATGTTCTTGTAGCATAGCTTGTCTTTCTTATTGCAGAAGGTAGTTACAGTTTGGCTGAATAAACTCATGGATGGGTGCCCATTTTTCTCTTCTTCCAAGCACCATACAAGTGTTCATTCTTTCAGTATCACATCTGCCTGGAAGAATCCATTCTTTTCACTTCTTTGTTTACAGGTTTTTGGTATTTGGCCAATGCAGTTTCGTTGCAGTGTCTGAATTTTAAACTCTGTTCAGCTGAGCTGAACAACATCTTTTTAACTGGTGCAGTGTCTCTCAAGATTGTGGGTGAGATGGCCTTTCATCATTGTCATCTGGGTTGTCCCTGCTTTGCTTCTGACCATACTTGGCCTGAATGATGGCCTGTAGAGATGGCTCTTTCCCTCACACCAGCCAGTTTTATAAAGCAGTTGTCAGGGATCTGTGCAGATGCACAGACAGGTGCACTGTTGCTTCCGTCTCTTGGAAATGGGAGGAAAAATTGGAGTGTATGTGTGTGGAGAGATTAACAGTATATTTGATTGCTGAGTATATGGAAATAAATCTTATTTATCTTTATGTCAGTTCTGTGGGATAAAACATTATTGCTCAGGTCTGGAAAAATTCCAAGTTTCTGATAGTATGGGCTAGAAATTTTATGTGACTGGAATTACTATTTTTTCCTTCCGAGTCCATTCTGGCTGATTGAACAAATTTGAAACTGATTCCTTAGAACTTACAATATATTTTCAGCCCCCCTTAATATGCCTGTTCATGTACAGGGAAGGCTGTTGTTAGACTTTCCATGTCTAGTACTTGAATATTCATTAGGCACACAGATTTGATGTGGGTTTTGTAATCAAAGTGTCTTGTGAATATTGTGTATGTGTGTCCTACTAGTTCAAAGAGCTGTGTTGCACTAGATTGTAGAGGCATGAAGATCTAGGAAATACCTCTCTTTAAGGAAGGGATTCCGAGTCCACTGCCTTCTGTTCAGTGAGGATGACTTATCCCTCTCCCTTGATATCTCCCTCCTTTTGCTGCTTTATCCAAGAATTTGAGTAAACCAGGGGGTTGTTTGTTGTTGTTGTGTGCCTTCAAGTAGTTTCTGACTTATGGCAGTCCGAAAGCAAGTCTGTTGTGGGGTTTTCTTGGCAAGATTTGATCAGAGAGGTTTGCCATTGTCTTCATCTGAGACTAAGAAAGTGTGACTTGCCCAAGGTTGCCCAAGGGGTTTCCATGGCTGTGTGGGGATTCTATCTAAAGTTCTAGTCCAAACCTCAGGCCACTATGCCATGCTGGCTGCAGACCAGGGGTTAGCTGGATCAAAAATCTTCTCTATAAAGAGAACCAGATACTAAAGGTTTTCCTGTGGAAGATGAACTGAGCAGATGGGATTGGCTTTAGTTCAGTGGTTCTCAACCTGTGGTCCCCAGATGTTCGTGGACTTCAGCTCTCAGAAGCCCCAGCCACTATGGTCAATGCTCAGGGCTTCTGGGAGCTGAAGTCCATGAACATCTGGGACCCACAGGTTGAGAACCACTGCTTTAGTTCTACCTTTTGTTAGCTTGTATTCAAGTACATAGGAAGGCCTATGAGAGCACTGGGTACCACTCTGTGCTGTTTTGCTTTCTCTTATGAGACTGCAGTTTAGAGCTGTGCCGAGAGGATAAGGGGTCTGTCTTGCTTGTGTATTCCTATTGAATGTATCCCTTGCACTCTAGAGCTCTCAACAGTGACTCTTAAGTCTTACAAGCCTTGTGGGTTGAGTATTGTGCCTGTATGAAGAAAGGCTTCCTAGAGTAATACTGTCAAAATGAATTTATATTCTTATCAGTGATCAAAGAAATAAGTAGCAGGATTGTGATGTGTGTAGATGTGGTGTTGGGTGATGGTAAAAGGTGTTGCTGCTGATGAGTGAACCAAATGGGCATTGTATTCATAGGTCAGCGTGTTTCATTCCCAGATAACTGGGTATCTTAAAATCAGCTTCTAGGCCATCTCTTTCAGTTTTCCAGGCTTAGATGTGAAGAAGAAGATACTTTGAAGAAATACTACAATGCAGACTTATGGTTTTAATGGGTGTTCCCTGATGCTCTTTTGTTTGGAGGCAAGAGAGTAGTTTAAAGCTAGTGGATGAGACTCAGGACTGGTTTCAAACTGCATTTCATCTAAACTTCAACCAGATTTGACTCTACCTTCTTTCACACCTCTATAAAATCAGAATAACAATTATCTGCCTACTTTACTGCATTGTAAAGA
Organism: Iguana delicatissima; assembly: GCA_948472985.1. Classification (NCBI taxonomy): domain Eukaryota; kingdom Metazoa; phylum Chordata; class Lepidosauria; order Squamata; family Iguanidae; genus Iguana; species Iguana delicatissima. Next base: position 71,839 of record CAOKZL010003664.1, on the reverse strand, counting down.
GGAAGCAAAAGAGAGAAAAAGTCATTTACTACCTTGCTTTGTTTATTTCTGGCAAACAACAGACAGTAATCTAGATGAAATAAAATCAAATAAAATGTAGAATACAGAAGCTTTCTTTTCTTGGGTATGTTGATCAAATCTATTTAGAGTAAAAACATTTTATTATAGTGTAACATATTTGGATCATGGCTTAGAACCTAACTTGTTTATGGCTTGTGAGTGCAGAAGTTTCCAGAAGTATCTTCATTTAAACCTCACATCCCCCTGTAATAGTAAGTTTTCCAATTAAGACCATTTGAACCTCCATATTTGACACCATGGCCCCTTAAGACATTCTCCATTGATTGTCTCTGAGAAAAAAGTGAGAATTAACTTTGAGCCTGAGGCTGATAGGTGCCATCTTCTGTTTTCCACCAAGGAGATAATCTATATGGGAGAGCCAGGTGTTGCACATGAACGACTGTGTTATGCTTGTGCACCTGCATAACTCTGCCACCTGCTGATCTTCCTAGTTTGGGAATGCAGACCAGCGCAATACATGGAAAGCCTTTCTTTCTGGGCTTGCATAAATATTTAGGTTTCTGGATACAGAATGTGGAGTGGTTGGGGAGTGGGGAATAAGGAAAGGCAGATGTTGTGCTGAATCCTTCCATTAGTTTTTGCGTCAAAAGTAGTGCAGAGGGCTTGGGGAAGGTGGAAGAGGATTATAAGGATGAGCAGAGGTGGTTCTGCAAACTGTGGATTCCTTTGTGGAGGTCTCCTGCTTCTAATCTGCTGTGAGCTGTAAGTGGTCCCTCTGCCCATCAGAACCTTTTGTGATGAAGGGCAGAGTCTGGAGTTCTGGCTGTCAGAGGCATGCCCAGAATCCTAGGACCAGGGCGATGTTCTGGTGAGATTGCTTGGATCTCTAGGGATGCAATGCCTGGCCAACCATATGTTGGCTGGAGCTTTAACAACTCTCTGGAGGATGACAAAGAGGAACATTTAAAGGTACAACTGGAGGCAGGTGAGAGATGAGGTGTCAGCCCACCTAAGAGAGGTTTCCCATACATTTGATTAATCCTTATATAGGGTTAATCCTGCTCCAGATTGGGAGACTGTGATCATTGCTAAACACACATTGTCCCAGGGTGCTCTGCTTCTAATGCTTGTCTCTGTTGAAGGATCCCTCGGAGAGGAGGGAACTGGCAAAACTACCTTTGAGTATTCCTTGCCTAAGAATACTCTGTGAAATGAATGGAGTCACCTTAACTTGATGGTTGACTTGAGGATGCATACAAATACACAGCTCTGGGAAGTGCAAAATCAGCCACCCTCTCTGTGAAATGGTTGTGTGTGTGAGGGGGCAGTCTTGGGGAGGAGTTGGAAGAGCTTAGGCTGACCTGCGTGTGGTTTGCAAGTACTTTATGTGTGTTTGTGCCCAGAGTAATGTGTGCTATGAGAAGCACTGTTTTGGTGTCCTGTGCCAATGATGGAAGTTTCCAGAGGGACTTGGGATCACACAGCAAGCCACCACAATAAGGCCTACCTCCTCTCTACTGGTAGTAAAACAGTGTTGATGTAACTGATGCTCTTGGGAAAGAATCTAATAACAGTAGGGGCAGAAGTACCATAAGTGAAAGCTTGTGTACTAGAAGTTAGATCACAGGTGAGGACCCTTTGTCTCTGCAGATGTCTTGGCCTGTAGTTCCCATTATACCCACCCAAAATGGCCAATGACTTGTGATTATGGGAGCTCTCGTCCAGAACTTGGGGCAGGCCAAAAGTTTCCCACACTTCACCTAAGTGAAATAAAAATATGCCTTCAGCCAACTCATCTGTTGCTTTTGACTATCTTTTGAATGCCAGAGAGGGAATTCATGAGCAGGAAGGGTGAATGCCAGCCACATATGATAGCTCACCAAAATAGGCCATTATGTTATAGACTACAACTTCCATGAGACCCAGCAAGTATAGTAAATGGTCAGGAATTATAGAAATTGTAGGTGAGTGCATACTGCATTATAATATCTGGAGCTCTCTCCTTTCTGCTTAACTACCGTGGTTCTTATTTTTCTTCTCTGTAGCCTCCTCTGGTCCAAGCCATCTTTAACCGTGATATAGAGGAGGTGCGGTCACTGCTGAGTCAGAAGGAGAATATCAATGTATTGGTAAGTATTGGAACAATAATTTTTCTTTCTCCTGCTGATGCTGCTACTTTTAGCCTTCCATGAAGGCTGCATTTCTCAAAAATGTATATTGCTTGCCTTGCTTTTGGCCATGTGGGTTTCCCTCTCTTCACAATGGCCAGTATCTAGTTGCAATGTGTTGCTTTTAGTGCCTCTCCTTAAAAAGTGAAGGTACAGGCACTCACAAGCGCAAACATTTAACTATTTCTGTATCTGACCCTTACGGTACAGAGTTTGGATGCTGGTCTTGGAGAGAACTGGCTTCAGAATTCAGCTTAGTCGTGCTCTTAATTGGCTTCTTTCAATGTAGTTTGATCTTTTTTCCCCCTAATCCCCATTTGTGAAATGGGAACACTGGTGGATACAAGGTTGTTCCAGGAGCAGGAATGAGGTTTATGAAGTACTTTTCACTTTCAGAATTGATGTACACATCAGGAAAGTTCACATATCATTAGTAAATGTTGACTTTGTTCAGAATTAGCTGTACCAGAGGTAGTGGTCTAGCTGTACAGAGCAGTGGGTGGCACTGGCATCAGCTGTTGTCTTTGGAACTGAATGTGTTCTGGATTAGTCTTGTGGTCTCTGAGTGAGAACAGCATGTGTTAACAGTGGCTTTAAAAAAAAAGATCTTGCTTTTGTATAGCCCTTAAGTCAGTAATTGGCTCTTTGTTTCGTTTTGGCTCATTCAGCATGGGCATGTGTGGTATATGCCTTGTACAACCCCTAAATAGCATTGGTGGCAAGACTTATACTGTTATGAACTCATCTGGTATTGGATAGAGGCAGGAGTGGGGAAGGTCCCTCAGTGTTTGGAATAAGCCAAATCTAACACTTAAAAATGAATCTGAGCTTGCCTCCCTGGGATGAGATTTTGTTAGTAGCAACCTAAGCTCAGGAAGGTGGCCAGTCTAACGTCTTGGGGGATTATCTATATCCAGAGCACTCATACTTACATATAGTATACATCTTTGGAGAATATTTCCACTAAAGTCATGGAGATGGTTAATGTCTTTGTGTAAAACTGTCACTAAGACCTTTGCATTGATTCTGTTCTGTTTTGGACACCACTGTTTGAAAAAGTTCTAACATTTGGATTTAGAGAGAATTGCTCTGGAAAAGAGATGCAGGTATTTTGCCATTATAAAAGGATAGACCAAAGTACTCTTTAAAATAATGATTTTGTGATAAAGGATGTTTATAAGTAGGATGGGATGAATCCACAATTTTCTGAATCTGGATTCGAATCCCTGGAAGATTCTGGGAATCCACGAATCTCAAGGGTTTGAAAAAGGGTTTAAAAAGCAAGGGAAAGAAGGATAATCTTGGGCAAGACATACTCTCTCAGCCTTAGCAAAAGCCTAGGCAAAGGCAAACCTCCCTCTGAAGAAATCTGGCCAGGAGAATTATCATAGTTTTGCCCCGGGATCTCCCCAGATTCAAAATGACATGAAGGCCCTTTGTGCACAGGCAGGAAAATGTGGATTAATCCCACATTTTCCTGCCTGTGTAAACAGGGCCACATACTACAATACAGAGATAATCCAAGTCAAAACTGAATTTTCTTTGCATAGCTCATTATGGCATCCTGGGGTTTGCAGTTTGATGATGCACCAGCACACTTTGGCAGAGAAGGCTATGACATCTTGTAAAACTACAAACCCCAGAATTGTATATGAAAGCTTTGCAAGGGAGCTCTGCAAAGGAATCTTTCAGCTGTCCTTGAAATCTCAGGAAGACTTCCAGCCAGTTAGGCCTTTGGGCCCTGGAAGCGCCGATTTTTAAAAATAATTTTTCCTTTCTGCTACCTGTAGTTTGTCATGTGGCTCATGAGAAACCATGACAGACATTTCATTTCTCATCCTATTCTAGCTATAGGTTTACAACCAGGCACTGGTCTTGTGGAAGGAGATAGACTGGCCTACATGTGGCGGTCACTGGATGAGATTGTCCTTTCCCTCTGCCCCCACTACTTCTTATAGGAGTCAGACCCTCTGAGCCCAGCATTTCTACATGCCATTGATTTTCAGCACAGAAAATAGTGCTGAACTTAAATACTGAATGTTCAATTTAAATCTATTAGAATACAACCCCAGATGTAATTTCTGACATTGTTGGCAAAGGCCATTATGACTCCAAGGGAAAAATTCACCTACTTGCCATCTCCCCTTGTGTATCTAATCCCCTGGGTTTTCAGGTGTCCCGGTCTCCAACAAACTATTTGGTTGGTGGATTTGAAAGATTTGATTTGCCTATTTTAGTACAGGGATTCGGATTCGCGAAATCTTGAATCCTTGCCAAGGATTCAAGGATTTGGCTGGCCCATCCCTATTTAGAAGAATTGATACATAGTTGTTTGTTAGCCATGCTTGTCTTTTGTTGGGGACAAATATATAACCAAATTTGTTGGGGACAAATATATAACCAGATTTTATAAAATGTGATAGTTGCTCTAGAAGTTATAGAGTTAAACTGGTGACAGGTAAGCAACCAAGTGAAAAGACTGGCAGCTGTTAAAGCTAGCAGACTAATCAGAACAACCTGTTTTAAGGAACGTCTCTAATAGTCAGGATGCAGGCTGCTGCCTGCTAAAATAGGTAGCCAGTGATTCACAAGAACAAAACTAGCCCAACTCTTAGTTGTAAAGGGGCAAATCAGCCTCTCCTGGCCTGCTTGAGGTCACAGTGTGCCACATTCAGATAGCACGTTCACTGCATGACACTGTCAGCAAAGCAGATGAATCCGGGTGCTTAAATATGTGAGCAAGGGAACAAACCCGCATGCTTCAAGGGACGGTAAAATGTTCTGTCCATTCTGAGTAAGATTATATTTTTTTATTGGACTTGATTGTGATGATGAAAATGAAGCCAAGCTTCAAGGCTTTGCAGTGCTTGTCTCCAGGTATAATGAAATGACAGAATTTCAGAGGTATATTCCTGCCACTTTGTTGTTACTTAGAACAGATGAGAATTACTTATGGCTTGAGATGGGCAGCTGAAATAACACAGTAAGGCAGTCAAGTGTTGTGGGGAACCAGAGGCTGGGTGAGAAAAGGATTTTGGAAGAGCACTGCAGTGGGTGGGTAGGGGTTGTTGTTGCTGTTGCTGTTGTGTGCCTTCTGATTTTTTCTGACCTACGACAGCCCTAAGGTGAACCTGTTACAGGGTTTTCTTGGCAAGATTTATTCAGAGGAGTTTGCCTTTGCCTGCCTTTGAGGCGGAGAGAGAGCAACTTGCCCATGGTCACCTGGAGGGTTTTCATGGCTGCATGGGGATTTGAATCCTAGTCTCCAGTCATACTCCAAAGCCCAAACCACTACACTACTGTGTGAATGTATGGCAATGTGTGTCTGCATTAATTTTAAATTGTAAAACTGTGTTAAGTTTAAATTGTATACTAAGGGGGTACATGACGAAATCCAAAGAATTTGTGAGCTGAATTTTGAAATGAATCTGGAGCTTTATTTGTTAAATACGCTAGGGCAACAAAGGGAAATAAGAAGTCATCAGAAGATATTATTATATCTAATAACTGCAGCAAGGTTGACATATGCGCAGCACTGGAAAGAAAAGAAATATATTGATATAGAGGAATGGCAGTTAAAAGTTCTGGATATGATAGAGATGGAAAAGTTAGCATTTTCTTTGAAGAATAAATCTATCCAGAACTTTGAGAAAGAGTGGGAAAGAGTATTGGATTGGGTAAGGATACAAATATATAAGAAATCAAAGAAGAAATAATGTAACTGTTCTTCTCTCTGTAAGATGGAAATTATGTTTGTAATGGAATGGAAATAAGCAATTTCAACTGGAAGATTTAAGCATGGAAGTGTGTATGGGGGTTTATTTTTGAGACAAACTCTCAATAAAAATCATACCAAAAAAAAAAGTTTAAATTGTATACTGAACAAGATTATTTAGTAAGATACATGGTTTATAATTCAACATAAGAAGAAAAGCAGAAAAAATGTAAAATGCATTAAAATTTGATGCAGAGGAGACAAAGAAGAGACTGTCTCATGCCTTATATGTGCAGATACAGTTTTTATCCCTCTTCAGCTTATGTGTTGTTTGTCATTATTGAATATGTATTATCTTGTTTTCTTGTAATAGCACTGAAAGAAGGCTGAACAAATATTTTCTGGCTGAAATGTATTGGGCTAATTTGTCAAAGCATTTTTTGGTCTTGCACGCCTCTTGAGACTCAGTCTCTCCTTTACTTCAGGTCAACATTAGAAGAGCCTTGCTATATTATACCAAAGGCCTATAAATGGAGCATTCTCTTCTCATACCAGTCAGCCAGATAGTTGTGGGAAGCCAAAACGATGAAAATGGCAGTAACAGATATTTTGGGAATACAGTAGTTATTTCTTTTTACTTGTTTCCTGGCACTGAAATATTAGATATTTCGGAGTTTCACCCTCCCCCTAATATGGTCTTACTGTGGGTTCATAATAAAAAAAAGTTTCCTTCCTCCTAAAGAGTGGGGATTTACCTAGAAAGCATTTTGTAATCTTAAATTACCAAAGTTAAAACAGTTGTTTGGCACAGGTTATTATACTTAACATTATATTGTCAGTCTTTTTTTTTTTTTCCTGTGATAGAAAGGGAGATTGACAGCTTGATCCTAATTATATTGGTTTGGAAGTTTCACTGAATAGAATAAAAGTAGTTCCGTAGCACAGGTGTTGTTGTTGTAGCAAGAATACTTAAGGTTAGTTATTAAAAGCTATCCTCTGATCTTGATTGTTCACTGTGTTGGGGGGAGGTGGTGAGAGAGAGAGAGAAAGTGGGAGTGAAAATGATTGAGTACTGGAGGAAAGCTAGTGCCTAAGAAAATAATTAGCAAAGTAAATGGCTAAAAATGGATTGATTCATCTGTGCTGAATCATCTTACTCTGATTTGATTGTTGTGTTGTGAGCCTAAAAAATAAAACTAAGTTCAGTCTAGCTGATTTGAATCCAATGTACTTGTTCTTTTTCACTGATACATATTTTTCACAGCCCAACAAATGATCCACGTCTCAATCAACTGTGGTCCACTTCTCTTTTCCAGTTTATCAGTTTTGTTGTCTGGCTGAGAGCAGTGTTATTCCCCTGAGCACCGAGTGTCACAGACTTGGCACCAGACCCACAGGCTAAATATTGGTTAATTTGATTCAGGTTCTATGTGGTGCTTTCTGCCTCTTTATAGCCCTCAGAAGTGAGTTGGGTTTTCATGCCTTATCAGAGTTACTTATATTGCTGTTGGGTTTTGATTGTTCTTGGCATGAAGTTTAAAAGCAAGCTGAATTGCAAGATCTGCGTAATGCTTCCAGAGCAACATCACACAGCATTTGTTTTTGAGAGTATCTTTCTTCCAGGCATCTTGAATGCTTTGTCAATGTTCACTTGACCTTTCAGCCTGATTCTTGGTGCTTATCTGATTACTGTGAACGCTTCTGACCCAAAGTGACAGTGGCTTTCAGGATAATTTGGGGTAACTGGTCGGTTCTCACTTAGCAGTCTGTTTTTTTTCCTGTTGAAAATACTTAAGTTTCTGGCCATAATTTATGTAGTCCAATATTTCTGAAGGGTTTGCAGTTGTGGTGAAAAATTGTTGTATATTGGCCTGAATCCTGTTGTTAGTCCTGATTGGAGTAGAGTTAATGGGATTTACTTATGTCTTGATTCTCCATTCATCAATTGATGCAGTGGGTCTACTCTAATGGGGACTAACCTTTAGGATTTGGGCCAGTGTGGTGGGTAAACATAAGAACACCTTTGTTTTATTCCTACAGAAATTTTAGTTACAACAAACTTCAACATCTTAAGTTACTTGACAATACAGTCATGTACATAAATCTGCTCAGAAGCAAGTCCGGTTGTTATCAGTGGAGGTTATTTTCAGATGAGTGTGCATAGAATGGTGCCATTTTATCTGGGAGTAAGCCCCACTAACAATAATAGTACTTGCCTTTGAGTAGAGCAATAAACTGTAAGTATCTTAATTTTTCTAACTGGAGAGATGAAAAGATGAACCAGCAACATTACATGTGGTTAAACAAAAGAAAAGTTTTATTATTGTCTGGAAAATTTCATCATCTAGAAACCTAATATAGATCTTAGGTTTCTAGGTTCTTATTTTTATACAGCACACAAACTCAGAAATCTGGATAGTGTAAATAAATGAAATGAGCATAGATATTGAGTTACACATTCAAAGCGCTATTGAAGGGTTCACTGTTTCATCACCAAACACAGTATATTTTATACTAACTGAAGATACATATTAACCAGAGTTATTTTAGGATACGCATACGTAGATACGTAGATTCTCTCTCAGCGAAATGTAATTTAAAATAATATAAGCTCAACTTTATTTCTTTAGTTTTGACTATTGTCTGAATTGTTCTGGACTTTCCCTGTGAATCTGAGGGACCTCAGAAAAGTTAAAGATGTGCGTAAATTGAGGCAAATTTCTTCACTCGTTTTAATAACATACTGAATTTTTTTTCTTGGATATGTGAATTTTTTTTCCCCTGACAGTTATTAGTCTTCTCCTTTTTTGATACAGAGGAGATGGAAGTTTGTTATATAAACATTGCCATTATTTTGAAGGAATAATAACCTTGGCATACTTGCCAAACACGAGTATGATTGTCTTGCTTTCTGTGACATTGTGGTCTCCCATCCTGGCACTTACCAGCCCTGGGCTCGCTTTAACTTCAGAGCAGATGGCTGCGTTGTGTGCTCTCAAGCCATGAGTCAGAAGCCTTGAGTCTTGTAGTATTTGTTGGAGTGCAGATTGCTCGTCATTCTGAAAGAAAAGATGTTCTGTAAGAGTATTTCACCTAATATTTCTTTTCCTATTTCTGTTTTTCAAGTCTCTGGAGAGGAGGGAAGGATTTTTTTCTTTGTTTTTTTCAAAATTTCTGGATTATTAATGTACTGTACTATAATTATATTGTATCATTATCATCACTACTGCTGTTACATCCCTTCACATCCCTGTTCATCCTTGCTGGCTTGCATTTGAAAACCTGATGGTAACAATTGATTCATAAATGCTATTCTACTTTATTTTATGATTTCAAAGCACATAGCAACATTCTGAGAGGCCCAACTGATGTTTTTCTCATTTAGAACAGACAATTTTATGGCAGGAACATTGCAGGGAAAAAGGTAAAGTATGACCATTAGCATTTACTCAGTATACTCCATGTTCAGGAATATGACGTTTGGATTAAAGTAATTATTGGTAACAAATTGTGCAAATCAGCAGTAAGCATAGGACTCTTCATAATAATATATTCGGTGTGCTCTTGGTGTTCAACCAGTTGTCCAGCCTGGCTGTATTGTGTTTCTTGGAATGGAATGCCGTATCTTGGCTTTATATCTTATCAGCTCAGCTCATTGAATTGATTCTAGATCTAACACTACAGTAGATGCTTACTAGAGGAATTGTGAATCTGTTTGTTGGTGGGAGTGGCTGATTTAGTTCATTACTGATGATGTTATTCTAAACTTTTGTTGATTGCTGAATTTCTTTTTAGCTGGCTTTATTAATTTGTTAGTAATTAAAATGTTTGGACTAGACCTTGGTTTGATATACTGCCACCTCTAAGCAATGGTATAGAGCTGTCAGAACTGGACACATTGTGTCTGCTTTGGCTTAGTGAAATTTTAGTGAATTCTCAGGTGGTTGCACACTCCCTGCCATGATACACCTGTAGAGGAATCCATACTACTTCCTGGCAAAAACCCATGCATCCCACACTCAACTCCAGATGGAAATTTGTCCATCTTGCACAGTCATTCCCCTCTCACTCCACTGAAGGATGCAGATAGCAAACATATGCATGTAAACACCAGTGGCCAATGTTGCTTCTGATAGGCTGATGCTGCACCCACACCCAAAACACTGCTATTGATCCAGGCAGACAGCTTCAGTTTCTTCTATAATTATAATAAACCTTTGTAGTGGTTAGGAGAGTTCACTATTATGGTACAACCCTATAGCCCCTGAAAGGAGAGAATCTGCCTATTCCATGATTTATCTTTTACTGCCCCTCAGATTCCCTTTCTTGGGAGTAAAACTACATTGACTGTGCAGTGGTGTACTGGAGATATTACTGCAGGCTTCAAACACAGGAAAAATTAACTTAATTGAATTAAATATTCAAAATTAAATTAATCCATTACAAAAACTAGAAAGTGCACTTCACTAGCTGCCTCTTAATGGATGAAAGGTTTTGAGAGTTGTGGTTCACAAAAGTAGCATTTTCAAGCTCTGATGCTTGATCTGGGCAATCTGGGAGTCTAGGCAACCTCAGGGCAGATGTGGCATATCCATATTCCTTTCTGTTTTTGAAGAGAGCTCCAGAGTTGTACACTTTTCTAGTGCCTGATAAATAGGTCCCAAACCTCTAGACCAGTGGTTCTCAACCTGTGGGTCCCCAGATGTTTGTGGACTTCAACTCCCAGAAGCCCCAGCCACTATGGTCAATGCTCAGGGCTTCTGGGAGCTGAAGTCCAAAAACATCTGGGGACCCACAGGTTGAGAACCACTGCTCTAGACTGGCAGGATCTGTGCTGAGAATACCTGATACAGGTTGAACATCCCTAATCTGAAAATTCGAAACCTGAACTGCTCTGAAGTCCAAAACTTTTTGAGTGTCAACATGGCAATGTAAGTGGAAAAATCAATTTACACAGGCTTCATTTCATGCACAAAATTATTTAAAATATTGTATGAAATTACCTTTAGGCTGTGTGTATAAGATACATATGAAACATAAATGAATTTTGTATTTAAACTTGGGTCTCATCTCCAACATATCTCATTATGTTTATTTTATGTATGTACATATGTATTATAGTTAAATGCCACCTTTCTCCCAGAGTGGGACCCAAGGCAGCTTCCAAAAAAAGTTAAACACTAAACATTTATAACAGTTAAAAACATTCGACAAACATACAAAATTATAAAAACTACAAAAAATTTAAAAAGCAACATGATAAATTAAAAGCCTTCCTGCTTACATATCCTGCTTAAATAAGAATGTTTTTGCCTGCTGGTGAAAGGAGAGCACAGAGGGAGCCAGCCCACCTTCCTGAGGAAGGGAGTTCCAGAGGATGGGTGCAGCCACTGATAAGGTTCTCTCCCCTCTTCTCAAATATTCTATTCAAATATTCCAAATTCCAAAAGAAATCTGAAATGCTTGTGGTCCTAAGCATTTCAGCTAAGGAATCCTCAACCTGTACTTTGAGTTAGTGTTGTGTGGTGGTGTTCGCAGGCTTTGAGTGCATTCTTTTTCTGAAAATCAGCATATGTTTCTGGTAAAGCCAAAGTTTCAAATATGATTGTGTTGCAGGAGCCCAGAGAAAAGCCCTGAATTCAAGTTTCACAGCTCTTTTATAGACAAAGTTCACAGCATACACAAAGATCACAGGCAAAGATCACAGGCATATCTCGGTCCGCCCCTCTGGGGTCACAAATACCACATGCTGTTACTAGCTAATTACCCCCCCCGCACTCAGACCCCGGAAAGTGCTTATCTACAATCTGCAGTTACCGCAGTCAATAAACAAACAACACCCTGGCTGCGTGATACATTGGCTCTCGTGACATTTTTACCCTTCTTAAATCTTTCTCCACTCCTCTGACCTAAGCCCCCAGCTTCTACTTTATTTCTAATTTATTATTTCTACTTCATACCTATATCAATTGGAGGCAGAATTCTGAGCTTATTCAACCATCATGATTACTGTAGGTTGATTGAGCTAGAGTGTTTATGCCTTGTCATTTCTTTTTAGTAACCTAGCTGCTTTTGTCTATTCTGCTAGCTTTGGGGAGGACATGTAAGATTAATTTGTTTGCTGCCGGACTTTCTGTATATGTGCACTACCTTTAGGGAAATCTTTTCTATATGAGGTCATCTACTGAGGAATTCAAACACATCTGTAGAGCCTTACCATGTGACAAAGGATTGTGGGGCACACACTTGCTTAATGTGGGACTTTGGTCACACCTCTTTGACCTTGCTTTTGCTCCATCTGAGTGTAACCTCCTGCATCACAGCCAGTGTACCAATAATTGCACAGCAAAATCGGTGGTTTTGGGCAGCTGTTTTTCATAATAGCAGATAAGCTTTCCTGAATCTTTTCACTGAGGAACCACTGAGAAGTTTCTTAGGAACTCCATAATATCTCACAGAGACACAGTTCAGAAAGCCTTTTGGCACAGTTATTCTGAGCCCTTTGTAGCTGAATTATTCCTGGGATTAATTAGAAAGAATAGTATCAAAGTCAAAGCAAGACTGCATGTCAGGATGGAAGATGAGCAAATCCTCTGACAAGATATTCTTCTGAGTTTACAGAGTTAATTTAACTTGGACATAGTGAAGTGCTGGCAATCAGATTACAAAATGATGTAAACCTTATCATACATAGGTCAAAATGACATGTCAGTATGACCAATGAGATCAAGCAGGCTTTTTATATGTTCTGTTTCACTGGAAAAATGCCATAGAACAGGACATGTATACTCAGATTCTGCCAGATGTATAGAAGTAGCTGGTGCAAGAACTGAGTGTACTTCTGGTTTTTTTGTCTATTAGAGCCTTTACTGTGGTCTTTCCTAGACAGAGATAAACTGACCACAGTAGTCCATGCACTGGTATCTTCCAGATTGAGCTACTGAAATATATGGTACATCTGGCTGCCCTAGAAGGTGGTCCAGAAGCATTAGCTAATGCAACACACAGCAGCTCGATGGTTGAGGGGAACATCTTATAGAAGGGGTAGGACACCAGTTTTAAAGAAGTTGCTCTGTCTGCCAGTATTCTTCCAGTCTGAAATGGTGATGGCATTTCAAGTCCCAAATGGTATGAGACCATGGTACTAGAAGAAGCATCTATTCTTGTATAGAAGGAGAGACCCTCATCTTTGTTCCTCCAGGAATACACTGTGTGAGGTTGTGGGAGAGAGCCTTCTCTGCTGTGTCACTACATTGTGGAGTACCCTTCCCTTGGAGTCCCAGTTGATACTAACATTGCCTTATTTTTGTGCCAAGTTACAGTGCAGCTTTTTATCAAAATCACTGGGACCCTAATGACTTTGTTCAAATCTCTACAGGCTTTAAACTATTCTGTTTTTAAAGGCTGAGTGTGTTTATACTGTTTAAATTACCCCTTACTCTTTTAAGTTGGTTTTGTTTGTATGCTACCTTGAGATCATCTGATATAGTTCAAGGCATAAGTATTTTAATAGAGAAAGGAATATAGTTGTTCTGGGGAAACAAGTCTCAGGGAAAATTAATTGTTTAACACAACATTTGTGACTCACAGCAGATAACTTCTATGTGTGCATGAGAGGAGGAGTGGCTCTGTATATACACAGGTGTTAAATTTCAGCTACTTTGTGTTTGGATGTAATTGTTGACCCATGCTGTACAAGTCTTAGGCTTCAATTTATTCCTGTGTAAACTCAAAACATTTTGCTGTAGATCAAGAACAGCAGAGTTGCAGTCTTTACATGGAAGGTGATCTAGATTCTATGAAAGGATTATCTTTTGGATTCTGCTTAAATATGTTCTGATGATCTTTCTCTGGTTTCCCAAAATCAGGACCAAGAGAGACGAACCCCTTTGCATGCAGCTGCATACTTGGGGGACGCCCCTATTGTTGAACTCCTCATTCTATCAGGTGAGTAGTATATGCGTATGACTTCTAGGCGGCCAGATGTCTGATGTTTTTTGATAGCAGAAGGCTGCAAATTGAGGAAGAGAAGGAAGCATACCTTTAAATCTCATGTAAGAAACAATAACCTGCAATTCAGGAATAATGCTACTAGCTAGTGGCTTTCTCTGATCAGTTGCTGGGTATTTACTAGAATGGAAGAGAGTAGGCTGCATTTCCTATCCTATGGTGTAACCAGCTGCATTTGTTCATTTGAGGTTTTTGGGGGGGGGGTTGTCAGGTTTTAATATCAGTGACCAAATTATTGGAAATGGAGGTGATGAAATCTCAGAAAAGAGGACTCTGTAATGCTGATAGAGCTTATGTATTCCTATAGTTGGCTTCAGGTTCAAATCTCAGTTCAAACTCCTGTGTTCATCCTGTGGTGTTCTTTAGAAGAGGAGTTACAATCTGTGATTTGAATGATTGCAAGAAAGCACTATAGTTAGCAGATTGTTGGTAGTAATATTAGTACTGCAAGCGTGATTTTAGAACAGCAGAGATTTATCAGAATGTTCTGATTCAGTTTAGTGAGGCTGTTTTGAAACTGCCAGCTCCATCCGCTGTAATGGTGTAAGCTGCAGGGCAGCATTAGCTTTCTGGACAGTGGAACCAGCCCAGATGGCTCTTAACGCAGGTGCTAAATTTCCCCAAATTAACTTGAATGACATATGTTCTCTACTGCTGGTATATGATTTAAAGCAAGCTTTAATTTTTGAAGACCACTGGTTCTGTCTAATGATCATAATGCTTGTGAAACTTAATTGTTAATGCTTGAAGAAATTTGTATTTTCTTCTTTTCTTGTAAGCATGGCTCCTTGATATATTGCTGATGGTATCATCTGGTGCAGTTAATTTTGTAGAAGAATTTTGCTTCTCTGTCCTTGGGAGGAAACCATATTTTCTACTCAGTTAATCAACTAGGTTGTCCTTGGCAAATGAATAGTTATGGTTACTGGAAATGAAACTGAACTTTGTCCAGTTCAAGAAGCCAAAATAACAGTAACCTTGACATGCGTATGATATTAACATACTGTGCCCATCAGTTGGAGGAATAATGCTATCAGCATGTGCATGGTAGGGCAATTTTATTATTCAGCCAGGTGTTTTGAATCAGTAGATGATCTGAATGCAGTGCTGGTATTCTTTAACTTTTCAGTTGTGTGTTGCTAGAAAACAAGGACCAACTCTGGAGGTATGCACTGTGATTAAGAGGATCAAGGAATCTTCGTATTAAGGTGCGAGGACAAGCAATCCTTACTTTCTGTTGGCCAACTGTCTGTACTTGCTTTATCCCTCAGGTGCTAACGTTAATGCAAAGGACACCCTTTGGCTAACCCCGTTACACCGTGCTGCAGCTTCTCGCAATGAGGTAAGTGCTGCACTGTCGGCTTTGGCCTGTTAACATGACAGAGGAGACTTGGTCTCTGACCTCTCCTACAGAAGCATGTTGAACAAGTTCATTTGCCTCTCCTATTCACAGTACTCATCTTGGGTCATGCTGTAAACCATGAGGCTTGAGAAACTTGGCAGAACAGTCCAGATTAGGAAGGGAGAGTGGTGCAAAAAGGTTTCTCAGTGGGTTCCATCTACAGAGTAAGAGAGGGAGAGAAGCAGTGTTTAGCAAGGTTTCTTGCCTAACCACATGATTCTTGCTTGCCATCAGTGGTAAAGTCTGTAGTTACAGTCAAGTACAGGCTAAGCTCTGTGACTTATGTTTATATCCATACTTTGTAACTGGGACTACATTGTCAAAGGGACAAGTTTTTTGGAGTTCTGTGGAGATCTTTATTCTGCTCGTTCATTTTAAAAAAGTTCTGCACACACATGCATGGATAGATGATTTAAAAAATAATCCAGTAACTCACACAGTTAATTTCTCTCATAGAGTGTCCTTGGCATAGAATTGTAGAACATCCCCTGATTGACACTGACCTTCAGTGCTCCTATATTAATTCAGTGAGTGAGAAGGTTGCAATGCAGTTAATGGTATAACACCCATAAATTGATAATGTATGAGGTCTGGATAGTAAGTGTGCTGTTGTGAGATCTTGCTGGACTTTTCTGTAAAAGCAGCAAGTAGGTTTCTTGTAAAGACAATTATGAAGTAAGTTTCTGCCATTAATTGCACAAAGACTGAGCTCCCTAGAGAGTTTCCTCCTGGAAAAGCTTCCGTTCTTCACCCGATTCAGTTAACTTGTATAATTGCTTTTTCCTGCTGGCCTCACGACTTCAGGCCATTTCCAGCATCTGAAAAGCACCACTTAAGCTGGCTCGATTAATTCACCTCTTTGCTCTAAAACAGTGTCAGCGGTTTTACTGATGGCTGGCTTCCAGTGGGTGGGTGGGAAGGGGGCCTTGTCTCAGGCAGAGTTTCTGAGAGAGTGGAAGGGCAGTGGTATATTATCTTACCTTAACGGAGGAGAAAGCAATATCAAAATATAGGGCACTGAGCCACTTTTGCCTCACGCCAAGCTTCTTATACTTCACAAGTCACCAAGAGCATTCATTAGTTGTAGCAGCAGCATCAGAATTCCCCAGACAGACAGACTACGATAGCTGCCTTTGCGTTATTCCCTCCTTACCCAGTTATCCTGACCCAAATTTTTATGCTAGCTTTGGTAAATGATATATTAGCAGCATGTTGGTATAATTGAAATCACTCCTGATCACGTATTTGTGGAGTCCTGAAAGTATAAAGGCCTTGGCTGCTTGCATTCTCTGCACATGTCTCCTTAGGATGTTGCCAGATCTTGTTGCTGTCCCCACTCCCTTTTGTAGAAGCCTCCACTGTTCTTATTCTGGTTGTCTGGATGTTGAAGCTTTGACCTGACAGTAAGCTGCTTTGAGAGAGCGATCTTCCTTAGAACTCAGACTAATCTCATTTTGAATGCAGAGCTTTGACTTTTTGAAGCTAAGAATCCCAACATATGTGACACTTTGGAAGCTTAGTCTCAAGGGAGTCTTCTGTGTTGTTAATATGTAGTTACTGTGCCAATTCCCTTAATCCTTTGTGAGTGCCAGTTCCTTATAGCTAATAACTTAATGACTGCAAGTGGACCATGCAGTTATTGGCAACACAACTTAGTTCTGGTGGATTTTCTAAACTTCCCAAAGCTCCACTATGATTTGGAGTTGATGTGCCCCCCATCCACAGTGCTTAAGAAGGCAGAGAAGAGCCAGAACTTGTTTGGATCCTGAATCAAGAGGCTAAACTTAATTTTTTTGGAAGTCAGAGGAACTAGTTTGAGCCAATGATTTCAGTGGGACCAGAGTTCACCTACATTATTCTGGATCCAACCCTTTGTGCCATGTGAAACTGAAGTCTGACAGTGTCACCATCTTTTTTCTCTTCAGGCCAAAGATGGGAACCTCTTTCAGACTAAAGATTAAATTCAGTTTCAACGAAGTTCTCAGATGCTGTATCCAGTCGTGGGTTAAGTGAAAGACAAGAGGGTTGAGACCAAAAATACCATCATATTTAGTTTAAAGCTCTCAGTGCTGATTACTAAGCCTTAGGAGAGGCATATCAAAATTTGGGGAAATTACATACAAAAACTGGGAAACTCTGAAACAATAGTGTAACAGGATGGTGTTGTAGCTGTCCAGGGAACTGGGCTGGGTTGGGACCTGGGGAGAACCATATTCAGGCTCCTGAGTTTGAGGTTTCCTATCTTTGGTTCGAGCTGTCATTAAAGCTACTACATTTGCCCCTACCTTCTCTCAGGGCTGCCAGATCAATCAAATTTTGGAACCTTCTCTCTTGCAGTGACTCACCCCATCTATAACTGTATCACTGAGCACCTGGCATACCTCTTCTGCAAATTCTGCAGACCACAGGACTGACTTTCATGCAGAATCCCACTTCTGTTGGTTTTCAGTATTAGACTGTTGCCTTTCTCTTTAGTGTGTCATTATTCTTACAAAGATCCCTTGTCCTGCTCAGCTGTGTCTTTTCTGTATCTGGCAGAAGGCACTTAACCTCCTCCTAAAGCACTCGGCAGACGTCAACGCTCGTGACAAGTATTGGCAAACACCACTGCACGTTGCTGCTGCCAACAGAGCCACCAAGTGTGCTGAGGCCATCATCTCCCTGCTTAGTAGCGTTAACGTGGCAGACCGCACTGGCCGCACAGCACTGCATCATGCGGTACACAGTGGGCACATCGAGGTAAGTTGCAGTATCCTCTTTCTGGGGTCCTTATGCATTGCGCCACTGTCAGACATGGCTAAGTAGTGAAGGACAGCTGTTCTTGGGGCAAAAGCAGCTTGCAGAGTGGTATTTGGAACAGGGAAAAAAGGATGCTTAATCCTTCTTTTTTTCTGCTGTACTTCACCTACACAAGCTGCCATTCTGTCCTTTGTCCCCCATCCCAAAGGGTTTAGGAGTCAGAAATGGCTCTCTCTCTGCTCCTATATGCCCACTATGCTGTATAACAGGAGTTGCTGTGTTCCAAAAGTAGAACTATTGATTCTGCAACCCGTGAGAGGTCAGGGACCACCAAATAAATTATTTTGTGTTTTGACTTGGTATAACATTTGATTTTTAGCTTTTGTTTCCCTTTCTTCTCTACTTCTTTCTAGATGGTAAACCTCCTCTTAAATAAAGGGGCCAATCTGAACACATGTGACAAGAAGGAAAGACAGCCAATACATTGGGCAGCCTTCCTTGGTAGGTCTTCTCTGTTTTTGCAGTCATCCTAGTTGGTCTCTTTTCTAGCTTTCTCTCTGTGTGTGTTGTGCATGCTGTGCAAAAGAACAGAATATTCCAGACACATATCCAGCAAAGAGCAGGGAATACCTGTGTACTGCTGTAGTATACTGAATAAGGAAATGAGCTGTGAGGCTCAATATCTCTAATAGACACATACCAGCAGGGCAGCAGTGACTCTTTCTACCTGCTCTTGTCATGTGCCCCTTTCTGATTTGGCTTATCGACCAGGATTTAGATGTGCTGCAAAGCTAGTGAGTCAAAGGAGCAGAGGACAAGACAAGGTAAAGAAATTGATAAAAAAAAAAAGCAGTGACTTACTTGTTTCCTGCTGCACTGGGTGGTTTAGAGCAATGTGTAGATCTTTTTCTTGGACTCTGTGAAATCATGGAGTGGGTTCTGGTGCCTGCACAGTAAATCCCATGGAACATTCTTGAAGTAAGAGATTTGGTGGGAGCTCCACTACCTCAACAGACATGTCACAGCATGCCTGCCTCACATCTCCTCAGTTCCTTTTTGTCTGCTAGATTAGCAGCTTCTAGGAATGTTTTCTGAGCTTCAAATGTCTTTGAATTTCTTTCCTCCGCCTTTAAACCTATTTCTTCCTGTCTTCCTTACTCTTTGTCTTTTTGGATGCTACCAAAAGAAAAAAAATGAATCTTAAGAAGTAGAAAAGAGGGAAAGAGGAATACTTCAGTATCAGTGCAAGGTGTTCCTTGCTCTCTGAAGCCTCTTGGATGGCCTCAGGAACATTGTTTAAGCTCTGCACTTCAAGGTTCAGGGTTCAAGGAAAGGGTACTGGTTTTCTATTTCACCATCCTGCTCTCAGTTCTATCATTGTGGAGGCTTCTCAGACTAAGGGTGGCAAGTTATCCTGCTCTATTTCACCTGATAGAGAAGGGAAGCAGTTGGACTTAAAAGGTTGTACTCTTCATCTGCTTTAGCTATGCATGTAAACAGTTATCAAGCTTACATGGCTACCTATCAGCAATTTCTCTGGGGAAAAGTACAACCATTGTTTCAATACATACCTCAAGAGCATAGACACCTTGCCAGCATTCTCCTAGCAGATGCACACCAGCTGGCTGTAATACAAAACCACACAGTACAGCACGTGGCTGACTGCTCTTCAAAGGCAATGTTCACCTCCATTGTTCTTTGCAAAGATGTGTGGCTTTTCTCCACAACCATATCTTCCAATACTAGGTCTAGAATTGTAAATCTGCCATTTGACGGTGAAGAGCTAGTCCATACCAAGAGTGATGAACCCCTTGATCACATGCCATAAAGCAAGAATGACAGCAAAGAGACTTGGATCCAGCTTCAGACTTTACCTTCTCAAGGACCCTTTTCAAGAAAGTCTTACCAAACCTGTAGCTGTTCTGAATGTCCTAGTAGACCTACCCAGCAACCTTCATGGACCTCATCTTTCCAAGGGCTCACACAGACTCTCACAGTACAAGTCTGCCTCTTTGAAAAAGGTTTCCTCATTTTCTAGATGTCATCTTTGGCTTAACACGTACTCGATTCTGTTGCCACCTACTCGACTCTATTGTATTCGTCTCTCCTCATGTCTTTGATGGTGGACAGGTTATGTCATTACCGGTGAGCAGTGAGGACTTACTATCATCTGATCCAAGTACACCCTTCCTCTCTTAGGATGCATTTCAAACTGCAAAGCTGTCTCCAGAGAAGTTACTATTTGCTTACAAAACAACACAATTCAAATGGTCCGTCCACATCAGACCCATCTAGGTTTCTAAGGTGCTGTTTTACAGGAAATTAAATGTCATTCGACTTGTATTATGGATGCCTCTACAGTTTTCCTTAGAGGGGTTCCACTTCCAGAACTGTGCAAGGCAGCTAGATGGTTGCAACCTCTCACTTTAATTTCTCATGATAGACTTGATGTGCAAGCAAGAGCTGATACTTCTTTTGATCGAGCTGTGTTATTTTCTATTTTGGCTTGTCATGGATCCCCCCTCCTGGTGAGTTAGGCAACTAGTCACCCGTTATGTGATTTCACAGAGACCAAGAAGAAGAAGAAGATGAAATTGCTTGCCTGTAACTGTGGTTCTTCAAGTGGTCATCTGTGAATTCACACAACCCGTCCCTTCTCCTCTCTTTCCACATCTGTCTGTTTGCGGTTGACACGGAATTGAAGAGTTTTGGGACAGGAGTGCAGTTACATGCATATTGAGGTATGGGGGGGCTCCTGCCAACTTTCTTAGCTTGAGGATGTTCCATGGGGGGGGGTTCCTGATCAGTGTCAAAACCTGTTGTGTAAATTCACAGATAATCACTTGAAGAACCACAGTTACAGGTAAGTGGCCTTTTCTTTTTATTCTGACTAGCCTCATGTGGTTGTTTCAAGGATTTATAAGTAAAATATGTTGATTCTCAGAAACTCTATATAAAATGCATTGGGAGATGCACCACTGATAGCTTTGCAGCATCTTCATAGTACAGTTGGCATAATCAAGGATAAATAAAGCCAGACTAGAGTTGGGAGATTGTTGCTGCCA
The DNA here is from genome assembly GCA_948472985.1 of Iguana delicatissima. Taxonomy (NCBI): domain Eukaryota; kingdom Metazoa; phylum Chordata; class Lepidosauria; order Squamata; family Iguanidae; genus Iguana; species Iguana delicatissima. The sequence goes on along the minus strand of CAOKZL010003664.1, from coordinate 50,719 downwards.
CTCAAGCCCTTTTGATGTGCAGGTAGCATACTAGAGTGCCTCCCTGAAGAACAGGGGTAGGGAAGAAAGGGACATTAGTATTGACAGCCAGGGGACCCAGTGCAGAGCCACAATAGAGGAGCCCCCTGTGATTACCCTCAAGTAGGAGTTAGCACCCGTACTCAACTGTTGGTGCTGCTGAGGTACGTCTTCTCTATGCCAGTTTGAAAGATATGTGAAGTAGTTCTGGGTACCAGTTTGTATCTGGCATTAAGGGGTTTCACCATCAGCAAGGATTGTTGTTACTGTTGTGGCTGCTAGTACGCTTGCTTGAAAATTCTGCCTTTGATTCTTCTACTGCTGCCTCCACGGCAGCAGTCTCTTTTGGTGGGATGGAAGTACCTTGGTTCCAAGGGTAGCTACATCCAACTGTGCAGCCACGTCTTCTGGCAGTAAAGTGTGCATAGCGGTGTGCTTGGGTTGTCTGTTGGGTCACTGCTGCTGCACTTCCAGTTGCACACTCAAATTGTGGGTACCTTAGTAAGTGAGTGGGTGAACGTGCTGTGCAAATGGTGTGACACCATGGCATCTTGATATCAGTGTTGGGACTGTATCACAGAAGATGATTTTTCCTGGAATAAAGCCAGTTGTTTGAAGAAAATGGCGCTAATGGTGTGTGGTTTATTACATATGCTGAGCTTGCCTGTGACAGGAAGCCACACCACCAGGGGGCTTCCTTTTACTTACACATACTCCCAAATGCTTGCTTGTTTTCTTCATATGTGGAAAAACTACTTGCAAATCTCTGTTGTTCCCACATTAAATTTAGTTTTGTCTAGAAAATTTTATTGTTTGGTGTCTTAATGCTTAGCTTCCCAGGTGTGCTTTCTGCTGATAGAAGCTTGCTGATTTTCTTCCTACCTCTGATGATGGTACTGCATTTTCATTTTGCAAAAGCCTGGGACTGTACAAGGGTCTTAAATGGAATAATATCTGGTACAAATCCATACATTCTCTCTAGTTGTGACTTACATTACGTTAACCTCCTCAGGCATTCTGTTGAAGATTTTGGGCTTCCATATTTAGTGGCTCTTTTTTCTTTTTCTTTTGCTGACAGCTGTGGCATTTTTTTTTAAGATGAAGACAATGTAATTTAAAGCTCAGATGTATGCTATAATGCAGATTCAGTATATCAGTTGATATACTGATTATTGAGACTAAAACTATTTGTAGTGCTGCGAGAATCAGAGAATCTGTTCTGTGAGGGTTGAGGACTCTGTGTATGAAGAACCTAATGGCTAAAGGGTTTTGAGCATAACAAGCATATTTCTAAGGTACAACTAAGCAATGATAAACTGATGTCTATATGGCTGTAACAACTCTTTTACCACAGAAATGTATTTGGCGTGTCAAGCCGTATTTACAAATATTTGTATCTAGCAGGTCAGAATTGGTAATGACATAGCAAAGTAATTAAAGGAAAGTAATTCACTGATGATATCTTCTAATAGTTTATGAGTTTTGGAGGAGGCATAATGGAATTTTCTCTTGCTTACACTTAACACAACCTGTTCAGATGCCAATCCACTCTTACATTGGAAGTCTGTTTCCTAGTTCTTTAGTTCAAGCTGGGGCAGGCTATCCTTTTAGATGTAATGCTGAACTGTGGTGTAATATTACAAGTAAGAGCATTGCACTTATACGCTCCATTTTCCCTCCCCTCTTCCTGGTCAGTACTCAGGAAGGAGATGGGAAGCATGTAGTTCCTATTCTGAATGGACCAGAGTTCCCAGTCATGCGTGATATCAAGAGAACTCTGGTTAGTTTAAAAGTGGTATTACAAGCTTCCTGTTTCCTCATTGCTGTGCTACAAGAGAAGAAGGAAAGGATAAGCTTACAAATTGAGGCTCTTGCCTAGAATGCTAAAACATAGTTTAGGGCTCCATCCCAGATAGGCTGAGTAATGCTTGATTTGTTTGATGTGGTTAAAAGAGTGGCAGGGAGCTGCTAGATAACATCATGTCTTTAGCATGAATGCCACTCTCTTCACTGTAGTATGTAGCATCATTGGCATAGACAGTGCTCAAGTTAAGATTGACTAGGCCTTCAAGGTAGTTTATACAGCTAGTGAAGCAATAATGAACTGTAATAGATAGGGTGGCAAGAAGTCACTCTCTGGAAGGGGGTCTGAGGGAAATGGGCCAGAGTTCACACTTGGAAAGAGAAGCTCTGGGGAAAATGGACCACCTTCTATCTCCTAGCCAAAGTAGAATGATTTATGTTTACTCCGCCCCTAAGAGCACTAGGCAGTTAAAATTTGATTACCCTTGGATTGGACCCTCTCCTGCCCCCCGCATCATCCAGCCCATGAAAGGAGGAAGGCTGAAGAAACTGATTTTGACAAGATTCTAGCAGGACACAGTACCAAAATGTTGCAAGGATTCATGTATGGTTCTCTGATGAAAAAGGGATGTTTGGAGATTGTGGCTTGGACAACTGTCAAGAGGTGGCTTTGCTGTATGTAACAGTGTGACTGAGAGGAGCCTCTTCTACCATAGCAGTGGAAACATGGTACAGATCTAAATGAGAAATGATAGCCTGTTTTAAATGGCCTTACTTTTTTCTGTTTTTTGCATTTCCTCCTTTCAGGGCATTTGGAAGTCTTGAAGCTGCTTGTCGCTCGAGGGGCCGACGTCACATGCAAAGACAAGAAGGGTTACACCCTGCTGCATACGGCAGCAGCCAGCGGCCAGATAGAAGTGGTGAAGCACCTGCTGAGGCTTGGAGTTGAGGCAAGTCTGTGACAGCCCTAGTTCAGTGGGCACTGTGGTGTGACCTGGCTTCTCTTTTCTCTGTTCTCCTTTTGAGAATCCGTATTCAGACCTGTACTTGAAAGCACATGCAGGCATAATTTCAGACTGTGTAAGCTTATTGTGAGATTATGACAAAACATGGGAACAACTCTGTCATGGATGCCTTCATAAGGAAATGCATAAATGTAAACTTCCCCTCCCTCAGTTAATTATGCACACTCCTTATGTTAGGAATCATAAGCTGTATATGGTTAAAAATAAATGTTGGAATTAACTTCATACAGATATTAACTGTGGCTGGCAAGGTGGTATGGGTGTAGAAGGGTCATCTGACAGCTGGTGTCATATCTACAGATGTTGTTGTTGCTGTTGTGTGTCTTCAAGTCGTTTTCGACTTATGGAGACCCTAAGGCCAACCTATCATAGGGTTTTCTGGGGCTGAGAGTGTGTGATGCACCCAAGGTCACCCAGTAGGTTTCCATGGCTAAGTGGGGAATTGAAATCTGGTTTCAAGGGTCATAGTCCAATGCTCAGAGCAATACACTGTGTCATGTCATTTGCCAACAGAAGGGGGTATGTTTATGTTGAGGCAGTCATCGTCTGAAGTGAATTAATGAGTTTTTGTACTGAACAGGCCTCTTCCACGGGATGTGGTATTTACTGTGCCCTGATAAATGTTTAGGCATCTTGATCTTCAGAGCACATATATCCCTGTGTCATAGGGCGCACGTTTATTTTCCAGGGATGTAGCTCCAATTCTTCTTCGTGGTCTCTGTGCCTCACACACTAGGAGGAGCTTTCGCGCATGTGCGGTAGCGTTCGGAAAATTCTAGAGCTTAGTAGCTTGGTGGGAACCCCTCCCCCATGTCTGTACTGAGCATGATCAGCCCGCCAAGCAACGGTCTCTCCTCAGTTCTTTGTCGTTCACCGTCACATACGGAAGGTTCTTTTGCTTAGTAGCGCCCTTTGGCTTTTCGGATCGCTTTTTTTCTGGTTTTTTACTTGGATTTGGATATTGGACTTCGTTCTTGGATTTCGGACTGGTTTTGTTGATTTCGGATTTTTCAACCCCCCCGTCTTTCTCCTTCTTCTCCCCGTCTTTCTCCTTCGTCTCCTTCGCCATCTTCACCGCTGCCCCTTGCAAGCCCTTTTCTTTCCTTGGACTTTTATGTCTTCTCTTTTTAAACCTTGCAAAACTTGTGGTTGCAAGGTTGCGCTAACAGACAGACATAGTGACTGCCTTTTCTGTTTGGAAGAGGCTCACAACGTTAAGGCTTGTCCTATCTGCCGTGAGTTCACCACCCAGACTTTCCGGAACCGCTTGGCCCACTTAAAATCTCACTGCTAGGAAGAGTCTCTTCGGGCAAGGGATCAGCTGTCTGTTCTGCTTGAGATGTCCAAACCATCGACATCAAGCCATTCTGTGACCACATCCTCATTGGTACCGACAGCTGCCACTCCGACATCGACGGTATCGGGCTCAGTACCGTCGTCTCAGCCCCCGATATCGGCCTTGCCGAGAATTCCTAAGATCACTTCGACGGCATCAACTTTGAGGGAGGCTCCTGCGGGCTCGCAGGCAGCTAAGTCATCTAAGCTGCCTACTTCTGCTCAGCGTAAGTGCCCTGCCTCTCAAGAAGTCGCTAAAGAGGAGGAAAAGGAGAGAAAGAAAAAGGATAAACGGTTTTCTCCTGCCAAGAGGCCCTGTCCTCCAACACCTCCTCCAACCCAGCACCCTGAGGATCCAGGTGAAGAGTCGGAACCCCAGGAAATTCTGGGGCTCTCCGATGAGGACGTGACAGCTGGCTTGGCTATGCCTTCTGGCCCGCCTGTTCTCACTGTGTCTCTGCCCAGTCACCTTGAAGTGGTGGACCGCCTGGAGGATGTTCCGGCCTTGCCCCACCATCGGGAGCCTTCTGGTAGGAGCGAGTCGTGCTCCCCAGAACGAAGGGTGAGACATCGGTCCCCGCGTCATTGGGAGACCTACCCAGAACGGGCCCTGTCGTGGCCCCTGTTTGACTCGCCGTGTTCCTCTGCATCCCATATTACGAGGTACGGTGGAGAACACCACTTGGCGAGAGTATCTGGGATCATACCATTCCTATTCCCCGGTGTATAGGGATCGATATAACCCTGATGTGAGGCAGTGGTCGCCTTATCACCACTTGCGCTCTCCATCGCGTGGTGCTTACCATCCACGGTATCGGCGATCACCTCTGTGCTCCTTCTTGAGATCACTGCGTCATCACCGGTCCCGTGAGCGCTTGCCCCGTCATCGGCCTGTCTCAACACCACTAAGGATCACCTCGACAGTGTCGCGTCCAACTTCGGAGTCTGCGCCAGTACAACCCTCGGCTCCCACCGCTACCGTCACCCAGGCGATTCAGCGCCTGAGGGCTGCGGTGGTGCCCATTACTACGGCTCCGCAACTCCAGTCGGTGGTTGCTCCACCGACCTCAATGACTGCACCCACGGTTACCTTGGCACTACCATCTCAACAGCTGGCGAGAGAGAGTCCCCCGAGAAATCTCCGTCTGAGTCCTCCCAGACCTACAACTCCGACTCGGAGTCCAACGAGTCGACGCCTGTGTCCCACGAGTCACCTCCCTTGGCATTTGGAGATCCCGCATCAGAGTCGACACCGGAGGATGTGAAACAATTCTCCGATATCCTCCTCCAGATGGCAACGGCGTTGGGATTAAAGGTCGCGGACCCAGCTCCAGCTGTGCAGGATCCGGTTTTCCACTACGTGGATACCCATCCACCATCAACGGCACCGCTACTGTTCCTGCCGGCTTTGATGGAGGCCCTCAAACATCCATGGGCCCAGCCGGCATCTGCCCATCCCATCCCACACCGGTTGGAACATCTATACCAGACCCAAAAGAAGGAGGCTGAGTTCCTGCTCGCACCCCCGGTACTGAACTCTATCGTGGTCGAATCTGCCAAGGGTGGGAGGAGACCGCACATCACCCCGCCAGACCGAGAGGGCCGCAGGCTGGACACCTTTGGGAGGAGGTTTTACTCAGCCTCGTCTCTGATTGCCAGGGTGTCCAAAACCCAAGCCTACCTCGCGGCCTGTTTGAGAAATCTGCTGGACAGATTCTTTCCTCTCCTGACCAGCCTTCCTGAGGAGAATTGGGCGAGTGCTATGCAGTTCTTTAACGAGGCGGTGGCACTCGCCAACCAACAGATCATCTCATCGAGGCACTCAGTCGAGGTAGCAGCATGGGTAATGGTGGGCTCCGTAGCGTTACGTTGCTACGCATGGTTGCGCTCTTCGGGTCTGCAGGAGAACACCAGACGGAGAATTGAGGACCACTCTTTCGACGGCCAAGGTCTGTTCAGTGCTACAACTGATGAGGCGATGGACCACATCGTCAAAGCGCGTCTGACAGCTAAGAAGATGGGCATACACCAACCCTCACGGTCTCACCGTAGCTTCGCTTCATGGCCCTCGTGGCGCAGGCCCTCGTCCTCAACATACCAGCTGCGCTCGCCTCGTTCGGCTCCATCGTGTCCGTCGTCCTCGGCATGGAGGCCTCTTCGGACACGTCCGTCTTCCTCTTCAAAGAAGTCTTCGTTCAGGATGAAGTCCCGCTTTTGACCGTCTTCGCAGGGTGCCCCCACAACCACTCTTCCACCTGCAGCCTTAGAAGACCATCCGAGCCTGGCCAGACATCTCGCCGAATGGCACTACGTCACCACGGACTCTTGGGTTCTCTCCATCGTCCGTCTTGGTTACGCCATCGAGTTTGGAAGTATACCCCCATGAGGCGTCTACTATTCCATCCTGGCTAGCTCGGCTTTGTTGGAAGAGATCCAGTCCCTGCTGCAAAAAGGAGCGATTGAAGAACTCCCGTCCTCGGCCAGTACCACCAGCTGCTTCTCCCAGTACTTCACGGTACCGAAATAGGATGGTACCCTGCAACCAATCTTGGACCTCAGAGGGGTGAACAAGTACATCCGCTCCAAGAGGTTCAAGATGGTAACCTTGTCTTCGATCCTCCCCTTTCTTCAACGAGGGGACTGGTTCGCCTCCATCGGTCTTTGGGATGCGTACGTTCACATCTCCATTCTCCCGCAGCACAGACGGTACCTTCGGTTCGCAGTCAGCAGCACCTGTTACCAATACAGGGTTCTGCCATTCGGACTCTCAACCGCCCCCAGGGTCTTTACCAAATGCATGGCCCCTGTGGTATCCCACCTGCTGACAAAGGGCGTCTCCATCTACCCTTACCTCAACGACTGGCCATTGGTGGCTTCCTGCAAACGGAAACTCTACACGGACATCCACTGGTCTCTGTCCCTTCTGACCCATCTTGGCCTCTGGGTCAATCTGAAAAAGTTGCACTTCGAGCCTGCGAGGGTTCTTGACTTTATTGGAGCAACCCTGGACTCGGTGTCTGCCAGGGCATACCTGCCCATGGAGCGTGCACGTACCCTTTGTCAGGCGGCATTCGCCACTTTCGATGCCCCAACAGTATCAGCAAGAAGGATCCAGCAGCTTCTCAGGTACATGGCCTCCACTACGGCGGTAACCTACTTGTCTTGACTCCGTGCGTGCCCGCTCCAGCACTGGTTCGTCAGGGTTTTCAATCCGCTCCGAGACGACCAGAGGTTCTGCCTCCGGATTCCTCTACAGGTGCATCACTCTTTGCTATGGTGGCTGTCCTACCGCCACCTGTTGTCAGGGATGCTGTTCCAAGAGCTGACACCTCAACTCACGGTAACGACAGACGCCTCCCTGTTCAGGTGGGGAGCGCACTGCGGTGATCTCAGAGTCTGAGGATGTTGGATTGACGGCGAGACTGATGTTCATATCAACGCCCTCGAGCTGCTCGCCATCTGGAAGGCTCTGAGGGCATTTCACAACCTGGTCACCGGCTGCACAGTTCTGATCTTAAGAGACAACATGACGGCCGTCTGTTACGTCAACAGACAAGGAGGGACCCAATCAATCACCCTCCTCACCATTGCCCTTCAGCTGTGGGACTGGTGTGCGTTGCTTCGGGTCCCCCGATCACCATGCACCTAGAGGGCCAAGAGAACACCACGGCAGATGCCCTCAGCAGGAACACCTCCTGCCACCATGAGTGGTCCCTTTCGAGGGCAGCATTCCAGATGATACGAGACCGTTGGGGCGAGCCGACGATCGACCTGTTCGCTACCAGCCTGAACACCAATTGTTGTAGGTACTGCTTGAGAGCCAGCCAGGGTCGGGGCTCCCTCGGCGACAGCTTCCAGTTCGAGTGGAGCGACGGGCTCCTCTATGCGTTCCCGCTGTTTCCTCTCCTGGGTCGGGTGGTCGCCAAGATCCTTGCGGACCGAGCCAACGTCGTCCTTGTAGCCCCGTACTGGCCGAGACAGCACTGGTTCGGGCTCCTGTTCAAGACCGCTTGCGGCTGACTCCTCAGGTTCCCAGCAGCGTCAGATTTCCTGTTGCACTCCAACGGTCTTGTTCGCCATCCTGACCTGCCGTTCCTGGTCCTCCACACCTGGCAGATAATGCTTTAGACGATCCGACCATCCAGGACGTCCTGACCACAGCCAGGAAGGAGTTGACACGCCACAACTACCGCTACAAGTGGCAGAAGTTCGTCACCTTTGCTGAGGCACTGGGCGAGCTGGTATCATCTGTTGGCCTGCCTACCATGCTCCATTTCCTTCTCCACCTTCGGCAACAGGGACTTGCGTTTCCATCCCTGAAGGTCTACCTTGCCGCTATCGTGGCCTACCAACCTCAAGGCTCTCCATCGGCAGCTCTTTTCCGGGACGCTACCACGAAGCAGTTCATGAAGGGCTTACAACATCTCTATCCGCCAGTATCGCCGCCGCTACCGCCTTTGTCGCTGTCTCTGGTACTATTGCAGCTGATGTGACCGTCCTTCGAGCCCATGGCCACTGTGGATGACAGGCTCCTGTCCATCAAAACAGCTTTCCTGGTAGCTGTCACCTCAGCCTGGCGGGCCAGTGAGCTGACAGCACTGCGGGCTGACGAGCCCTTTCTTCCACAGGGACAAGGTAGTCCTTCGCCCTGACATTTCCTTCCTGCCCAAGGTGGTGGCACACTTCCACCTCAACCAGGACATCATCCTGCTAACCTTTTATCCGAACCTGACGACGCCCCTGGAGCAGTCCCTTCACTCTCTTGATGTTCGTCGGGCCTTGGCTTTCTACACTAACCGGACTGCCTCCTTTCGCCAGACTCCTCACCTGTTCGTGTGCTATGGTCAGCGTTGCAGAGGCCACAAGCTGTCCATCCGGAGGTTTTCCAAATGGGTGGCCCAGACCATCCTGCTGGCATATGAACTCGCCAAGCAGCCTCCACCAGCCTTGGTCCGGCCTCATTCCACCAGAGCTGTGGCATCCTCAGCAGCCCTCCTGCGAGATGTGGACCTGCAAGAACTCTGTTGGGTGGCGACCTGGTCCAGGCCATCGACCTTCGTGTGCCACTATAGACTGGACTGCTGGTCCCGTAGAGATGCCCGTTTCAGACAAACGGTGTTGGCTTCCGTACTCTAGGACCTGATTCACCGTCCCGCTGGTAAGCTACAAAATCTCCTAGTGTGTGAGGCACAGAGACCACGAAGAAGAAGAACAGATTGCTTACCTGTTCTTCGAGTGGTTATCTGTGCCCTCACACACACCCGCCCAGCCATCCCCTCTTTCTCAGGTCCCTTATTGGCGGACTCTAGAACTGAGGAGAGACCGTTGCTTGGTGGGCTGAGCATGGTCAGTACGGGCATGGGGGAGGGGTTCCCACCAAGCTACTAAGCTCTAGAATTTTCCGAACAGTACCGCGCATGCGCAAAAGCTCCTCCTAGTGTGTGAGGGCACAGATGACCACTCGAAGAACCACAGTTACAGGTAGGCAACCTGTTCTTTTCTGTTTACAAATGAATTGAAAATCTATCCCTTCTGTCTTTGGAATTATATGCTGATACAATGGTTGGGTTTCATGTGAGAGGAGTCAAAATAATGCAGCAGGCCTGAGTGAGGTATTCTGTTCTAGTAAGGAGGACTTGTTAGGTTTACACTGGAAACTAGTGATATACAGCTTGGAAATATGTGCTGTCATCTGGAAGACATGCCTTCACAAACATTACAGCTGAATCCTATGCAGTGGGAAAGGAGAATATATGGCCTTCTAAGTATTATCGGGCTACATTTCTCATCTGTCCTAGGCAGTAGATTCTGTGGTGAAGACAAAGTCATTTTATCTCTGTTGCAGATGTCTGTTCAGAAGGAAATCCTATAACGCTGAAGGCATCTGTTTTTGGATGGGAGTATATATATGCACATGCTCAGTCTTAACATGAGAACTGAGACAACTTATGAGCAGCATAGCCATTGGAGACCAACTTTGTATTGTCTGGTAGTTTTTGTGAGAGGCAGATGTGACAGGTTCTATTTTGTTGTTTTGGGAAGCTGAAGTTGGGAAGTCCTGGGAGCTCAGGTGCACTTACTTTTGAGTAGCCACGTGTAGGAGTGCAGTGTATGCTTCTCACTACTGACTCATGCAGACCTGACAGAACCTAGGTATCCAGGGTAGTGATTGTGATTTATCGTGGCATTTGACAACATGTTGAACCAGACTTGGTTCTTAGATGTATTGTGCACTTTATAGAGTAACCTTAGTAAAAGCTTTTAGGAGGTTTTAAAAAGAGGACGCAGCAGATCCATGGAAGGGGATACATCTTGGAGCTGTTGGCTGTAATAGTTAAATGAAACACCAGTATTTGAGCAGCATGTTTCTTAATAGCAGATGCTAAGAGAAAGCTGTTGGCACCATGCCCCTGTGGTCCTGATGGTCACTTTGCAAATGGACCCTCAGTCTGATCAGGCAGGGATGCTTTTGTGCTCTTTGGTCCCTTTTAAAGACAAGTTTTCTATTTAAAGGCTAGCAGTTGTGGACACAGTTACAAAGAGAAAAAGAGGCAGTGACTTGAGCCACAAAACATTCATGCCTGTTCTTTCTCTCTCTCTCTTTCTCTCTCTCTTTCTCTGCAACTCCAGTTCCCATAACCCATAGCAGCCATCATAACCATGTTTGAGGGATTTTGGGAGTCTACATCATAAGGAGCACAGGTTCCCCAACCGTGTAACAGAGACATGTCAGGGTTTTTTTTTAAACTGGAGACCTTCCTTTCCTTGCAGATCGTTACCAAAGCTAATGATATAAGCAGAAAAATTGGTATATCTACATTTTTGATTAAATCTCATTGCTTTATGCTGGCTTCATGTTTTAGCTGCTGCTGTTTTAATTTTCATAATAGTCTGTCTTAACTACAGTTTTGCTTTCCATGGTTTCAGTTACCAGTGGTCAACAGTGGTCTGAAAATATTAAGTAGAAAATTGCAGAAATAAACTGTATACTAGGCTACTGACTCACATTCTTCCTACCCACCCTTTGCCCCAGTCCATCCCCTGGCATCTGGGCAGTGGCACCTGCGTGGCCTGCTCTGGGCCTTGCCACCTGCACCTTCCCTGCATGCCCGCCCATCCCCTACTTTAACTACCACAGGAAACAGCTCTGACATCACCAGAAGCAGCCTCGCAGGGAATGTAGAGATACAAAGGACTCAGAGAAGGACTTTGACAAGTTTGTTGTGTGATGGAATACTCTGTTGCCACCCAGCCGTCCTATAATTTAATAGTAGTCTAACAAAGGTATCAACTTAGGAGCTCATGTCTGGATTTTTTTTTTAATTTCCTTCCCCACCTCCCTCCTCAGGAGGAAGTGAGAAATGCTCCCCCAAAATAAGGTCCTCTCTCTGAACTGTAGTGTTTACAGTGGCGCTAACGATGGGGGTGGCATCCCTTCAGCTATTTAGATATAGCCATCACACTATCTGGTGTTATAGGGTTTGGTACTATCCATGGTTTCAGGCATCTACATGGGGTCTTGTAACTTATCCCCCATGGATAACAGGGGGACTACTGTATGCTGTTTTGTATATAATGCTTCTTTTGTGGGCTGACTTGCAAGGATTTGCCTCTTAAAACGTGGCATATAAATACACTGAAGCGATAAAGATAAAATAGGTAAATGTGAACATTTAATGGAAAGAGGAGAGACTGCTTCCCTTTCTCACCAAGCTCTCTGTTAGCATTAAGTACTATCTATTCAAATGCTGTTTTCATTTCCTTGTTCTTCTAGATTGATGAACCAAATTCCTTTGGCAACACTGCACTTCATATTGCCTGTTACATGGGCCAGGACGCTGTGGCCAATGAACTGGTCAACTATGGCGCCAATGTCAATCAGCCCAATGAGAAGGGCTTCACCCCCCTGCACTTTGCTGCCGTCTCCACCAACGGAGCCCTGTGCCTGGAACTTCTCGTCAATAATGGAGCGGACGTGAACTTCCAGGTATGTCCAGTCAAGTTGGATTCACCCAGGCTTTGAATAGAGGGGCTGGGAAGTGAAAACTGCTTCAATTAATTTAATAGGTTTAAGGACTGTTTTGTATTCAAGGAAGCAGGATAGAGCCTTTTGCTAACTTGATCTAATGTTTGCAGAGTAAAGAAGGGAAGAGCCCTTTGCACATGGCTGCCATTCATGGACGGTTTACACGCTCTCAGATTCTCATACAGAATGGTAAGCTATCAGCTGCTCTCTCACCTTTGCTCATGTTTAGTGTTTTATGGTGTTTCTTTGCTTTTTTCTTGTAGCTCTTCCGTTTAGCCCATAGAATGGTATTCTGTTTAAATAGTTCTGATGTAACATATACGGACTTTAATCCACTTACACCTGTTAAATCATTTATATGTTAAGTTAATGAAGTCTTCTGGTTTCAGTTGAACACAAATCTCCACTTTCTTTTGATATTTTTTTTAATTAGACAAAGTAATTACTTTGTTCAGTAAATACAATATTTAACCCATTAAACTTCTGAATTCTATTTCACAGTATTATCATTTGAATTCAGAAGTATCATTTGGCCTGTTGTCAGATCACCTTGCTTTCTGAAGGCTAGATACAACGATAAATGACTTATTTGAAGTCACTAAAGGAATTACCAGCAGAACTAGAAAGACTGAAAATCATTTACAGTTATGATATATAATACCTTCCACACTCCTTCCTGCTCAGCCACAGGTGCCTGTTGCTTCTGGTCAGCCTGAGGTAAATAGCAAGCCAAGTAAATAAAGGGTTGTGCTTATTTTTATAGGCAGTGAGATTGACTGCGCTGACAAATATGGCAATACTCCCCTCCATGTTGCTGCTAGATACGGCCACGAGCTGCTAATTAGTACTTTGATGACGAATGGTGCTGATACTGCAAGGTGAGGATGTTTTTCTCTACATGGTATCTGTTGTCAGATGAGATAATAAATACTGCCTGTTTAAGTTGAGATGTACCAAACCTCCACTCTTCTTGTCTAAACAGTTGGAATGAAGAATGGTAGGATGTGTGAAGCTTTCAGTTTTTTAATAGAGTAGCCACTAACGTTCATTGTGTATCTCAGATACACAGCACAGGGTTTATACAGTTGTCCTTCCACTTTCGCAAGGGTTCAGGGTGCAGAAACCTCACAAAAGTGGGAAAACCACAAATCACTCCCCCCACTCCTCCTCCATTCCCTTTCTGGCCTTCCAGTTCCCATGCAAAAGGGAAGGGAATAGGGGGTGGGGGAAGGCTCGTACAAGCTTTCCTTCCCCCCTCTGGAACTCCCCCTGCCATTCCTATGCATTTTGTCCCGGTGCTGAGAACTCACATGAACCTCCCTCCTCAATTCCTTCTCGTTTTACCTTGTCATGAGTTCTCTTTGCTGGACCAAACTGCATAGGAATGGCAGGAGGAGTTGGGAGTGGGGAAAGGAAAGCTTGTGTGAGCATTTCCCTTCTGTTTTGCATGGGAAAGAGGAGGAGAGAGCTCCAGAGGGGGGAAAGGAAGGCTTATGCAAATTCCCCCCTTCTGTTTTGCCTCAGTGGGAGTTCTTCACACTAGGGCAAAATGCATGGGAAGGGGAAGAGGAGAATGGGGGGCACATGTGCTCACAAATAATCAAATTTGTGAACTTCAGACCCATGAATGTGGAAGGAGAGCTGTAGTTGGTTGGAATGATAAAGTTAGCATGAAGAGGTATAAATGGGAGTTACTTTGCTAGCTGGGGCAGGGAATCCATTCTGTATTTCCTTCTGGCCATGTTACTACTTTGTGTTCTGTGTATTTGGGAAAAACACAGTCATATTTTTCTTTTGTTCTTCCAGGCGTGGGATCCATGACATGTTCCCCTTGCACTTAGCTGTTCTCTTTGGATTTTCAGACTGTTGTCGTAAGCTACTTTCCTCAGGTTAGTAGATCGCATACTCTGACTTAGCCTCTCCCTTCAACTCAACTCAATTATTTGATGTGATATTGATTCACAACAAACCAGTCCTTTCCTGTTCCTGAATTCCTGTACTTGTATCCAGAGCAGTCATCTCTGTAATGAGACTCTCAGTGTTAGGCTTGAAATTTGGGGCTGTACAATTTGCTATAGTATTGATGTATTAATTGGCATTTTAGATAACTGTAGCTCATCAAATGACCTTTGCCTTTCACTTGTTTGTTCTGCTTGGCTCCTGTTTATAGTTAACATGTGTACAAAAGGACTGCTGTATTGTGTCGCTGATGTCTTTGGAAATGATTGGGTGGGAATTTCACTGTACAAGCTGTACAATTTCACATTTCAAGCGGTGACTCTGCTAGTGCTTGATCCTGATGCAACCATAAAAAGTGGTATAAGAAGGGGAGCATGGATGAATAAACCATCCTTCTGAGGTCACCACTGTTAGTGATTGTTAGAGGGATCTTTTGGTTGAAGCTGTGTGTCTTATCAGTTTGTTGTTTGGTTTCATTCTTTTCTTTTCTACCTTCCTACTTTGTGTTTAGGGGTTAATATCAGCTCTGTATCCATCTAGGGATTAGGGTGTGTGTGATTAATTTACCCTCCTGAACATCAGGAATCTCAATCCTGCTTCAAAAAATAAGATGGTCAGTGGAATCTATGGGCTCAGCCACCATATGCTAGGAAGCCTGGCTACTCTCCACTTACCTTCCTGTCTCCTGATTCCTAGGTCAGTTGTACAGTATTGTCTCCTCACTCAGCAATGAGCATGTGCTGTCTGCAGGCTTTGATATCAATACGCCAGATAACCTCGGGAGGACCTGCCTCCATGCTGCTGCTTCCGGAGGGTAAGTGGTAAGGCCAGAATGTTGCTTTGACAAGGTGTTGCTCAGGACTGGAAAGTAAAGTAAAGAAGGAAGGGTAGGAAGTTAAGCGTTTCTGTTCAGCTGCCGCTGTTGTTGTTATGTACTTTCAAGCCATTTCTGATTTATGGCAGCCCTAAGGTAAACTTGTTATGGGGTTTTCCTGGCTGAATTCATTCAAAGGGGTTTGCATTTCCCTTCCTCTGAGACCAGGAGAGTGTGACTTGCCCACAGTCACCCACTGAGTTTCCACGACCAAGCAGAGATCTGTACCCTGATCGGCCAGTGTCCTGGTCCAGTATTCAAACCAGTACACCATGCTAGCTGTTAGAATTGATTCCTTCAGGTTCAGAAGGTATCTATTACTTAGAATACAAAAGTACTGTTATAATGAAATCGAGGTTCTACCTGTCCGTTGTGTACACTGATCAAATGTATTTGGGAATTCCTTGGTAGTGTGAAAAAAAAAAAGAATTCTTGTCACTTTCCAGGCTAGACAGGCATGGCAGTGAGGTAATCTGATCCTGCAAATATCAGTACAACTAATACGGTTTCCTGTTTGCATAGTCATCTTTCCCAGTTGCTCCAGCCAGCAATATCTCTCTTTTGGAAGATGAGGGATAAGAGCATAGTGCTCTTTATAAATATGCTGTCAAGCTGGCTCTTTTCCTGCACAGTGCACGGACCTGTAACGATTGCTTTGATTTTGTACAGACAGAGCTGGAGCTGGGAAGCTTGCAAGTTGTATAAAAACTCAGTAGACACTAAATTCTGGTGCGGAGC
This sequence comes from Iguana delicatissima, assembly GCA_948472985.1. Lineage (NCBI taxonomy): Eukaryota > Metazoa > Chordata > Lepidosauria > Squamata > Iguanidae > Iguana > Iguana delicatissima. The sequence goes on along the minus strand of CAOKZL010003664.1, from coordinate 34,941 downwards.
AAATACTATATGGCATAAATCCTGTTCTTCTTCGTGGTCTCTGTGCCTCACACACTGGGATCTTCGCACATTTGCAGTAGCATTCGGAAAGTTCCAGAGCTGAGCAGCTTGGCGGGAACCCCTCCCCCGTCCATACTGAGCATGCTCAGCCCGCCAAGCCAAGGGTTCCTCCTCAGTTTTCTTTCATCCGCCAGCATGTTCACAGCGAACGGAAAGACCTCTTAGCTGAGCAGATTTCTTCTTGGTGTTTTTGTCTTCGTTCCCCTTCGGACTTCTGTGAGAACCCCTCTGTGTCTTCTTATGTCTTTGTTGTTCAAATCTGGTATTTCATGTGGTTGCGAGGTTGCGTTGTCCAACGGGCACTCCGAGTGCCTCTTCTGCCTCGGAGAGCCCCACAACATTCAGACCTGCTTCATTTGTAAGGAGTTTACAGCTCAGACCTTGAGAAATAGAGCTTCAAGGCTAAAATCCCTCTGCTGGGAGCAAGCCTTAACGATTAAGGAGCAGGCAGCTGAGAACACTGCCCTCTTTACTTCCATGGCTTCGTCTTCCTCTGCTGTTACGCAACCCGTGACCACACCCTCGTTGGTATTGACAACCATGATACTGACTTCGATGGTACCGGGCTCGGTACTGTCTTCGACGTCTCTGCCTCCAGTCTCCTCCTTGCCACGGATTCCAAAGCTTTCTTGGATGCTGATGGCCTCCTCGTCATCAGGGGATGCCTCTGCGGGCTCGCAGTCGGCTCCACCCTCTAAGCCCCTCACAGTGGCTCAACAAAAACAGCCTTCTTCACATTCTTTGGACCCTTTGGTAAAAGAGAAGAAGGAGGAGGAGAAACACCGATCGACTTCACTGGCTACTCGGCCTTCCGACGCTCCCACCGACCCAGCCTACGATGGCCATGGTCGAGGAGGAAGGCCCTCCGGATACTTCAGTGGAGCCTGGCAACATCCAACTCCCAGTAGTGCCACTACCGCCGGCGTTGGAGGAGCTTCCGGCTCAATCGGACCCGCCTGTGCAGGCCGCATAGGCCCTGCTGCACGGTCAACCCAATGTGGGCTGGACTGTCCAGAACCTTCTTGCCCTGCCTTAGCTACTTCATGGGCTCCATCTCGGCAGAGGGCACCTTCCCGTGACCGCATCCGTCATAGTGTGGTGCGCTCTCCAGGCTGTGCTGGCAGCAGCGATCCCTGCAGCGGCGGGAGGCTGCCTCTGATCGCAGCAGGTCTCAGACGAGGCTCGACTCCCCGTTGGAGGAGCCTCTGGCTCGATCGGACCCACCTGTGCTGGCTGCATCAGCCCTACCGCATGGTCAACCCAAATATGGGCTGGACCATCTGGAACCTTCTCGCCCTGCCTTAGATACTCCACAGGCTCCGCCTTGGCGGAGGGCACCTTTCCGTGACCACGTCCATCATAGTGTGTCGCGCTCCCCGGGCCGTGCTGGCAGGCAGCGATCTCTGCAGCGGCGGGAGGCTGCCTCTGATCGCAGCAGGTCTCGGACGAGGCTCGACTCGCCATTCTCGTCAGCCTCATACATTGCTCGTTATCGCCACGAGCGTGTCTGGCAAGAGCAGCTGGGATTGTACTACTTGTACACCCCTGCGTATAGAGACTGGTATCATGCTGACATCTGTCACTGGTCGCATTATCGTCGTCAGTCCCAGTCTCCATCCTCGGTGTCCCCATCCCCCCCAACATCGTGATACCGAAGGTCTCCATATTACCACCATTGATCCAGAGGCCGCTCCCTGCGCTACCGGCCGGCATCACCACCTCCTCAGGTTATGGCTACTGTTTCTCTTTAACCACCCGGTGCCAAATTCCATAGTGGTCGAATCATCCGAATCGGTGGCCTTGTCCAACCAGCAGATCTTGTCCTCCCGGCATGTGGTCGAGGGAGCAGCCCAGGTGATGGTCTGCGCGTTCGCTCTCTGGCGATTTGCTTGGTTGTGGTCCGCAGGGCTCCAAGAGGACAGCAGGAAACGCATCGAAGATTTACCCTTCAGTGGACAGGACCTGTTCCATGTGACCATAGACGGCGCTGTGGATCATCTCGTCAAGGCACATCTTACAGCCGAAAGGATGGGGATCCATCAAACGCCGCAGTCTCGTCGCAGTTTCGCTTCCCTCTCTTCTTGGCGTCGGTCAACTTCCTCTTACCCATCCCGATCGCCACACCGAACATCAGCTCGATCCTCATTTCTGTTCTCGACGCACAGGACCTTGAGAAGGTGGCAACCGTCATCGAAGAAGTCGCGATTTTGACTTCCGCCACAGGTTGCCACCGCATTCTTCTTCCGCCTGCCTTCCAGCTTCGCTGAACACCCAGGTCTGGCCCGTCATCTCGCCGAATGGCGTTGCATCACTGCGGACTCTTGGGTTCTCTCCATTGTCTGTCTCAGTTACACCATCGAGTTTCAAAGTAGACCACCTCGGGGCGTCTGCTATTCCACCCGGGCCAACCCGGCTTTGCTAGAGGAGATACAGTCCCTACTGCGGAAAGGAGCCATAGAGCGGGTCCTGTCCTCGGCTGGTACTACCGGCTTCTTCTTTCACGGTATTTCACGGTACCGAAGTCGGACGATACCCTCCGACCGATCCTGGACCTCAGGGGGGTGAATTCGTACATTCTCCCTCGGAAATTCAAGATGGTCACCCTGTCATTCATCCTGCCCTTCCTGCGATGTTGGGACTGGTTCGCCTCTATTGACCTACGAGACACCTACTTCCATATTGCAATTCGGCCCCACTACAGGTGATACCTGCAATTCACGGTTGACGGCATTTGCTACCAGCACAAGGTACTACCATTTGGACTTTCTACCGCGCCCAGGGTCTTCACCAAATGCATGGCCCTGGTGGTATCGTACCTTCGCATGAAGCGAGTTATAGTATACCCTTACCTGGATGACTGGCTGCTGGTGGCTCTCTGCAATCAGAAACTGTACGAGGATATTCACCTCACACTTGTCTTTTCTCTCCGACCTTGGCCCCCGGGTGAACCCCAAGAAGTCTCACCTTGAGCCAGCCCGTGTTCTGGACTTATCGGCACCACTCTGGACTCTATCGTGGCCAGGACCTTTCTTCTGACGAAACAGGCCCACACTCTGCACCAAGCTGCTACCGCTTTCCTCTGAACCCTGGAAGGCTCTGCCAGGAGGATCCAGCAGCTCCTCGGTTACATGGCGGCGAAGATGGCGGTCACATACCTTTCCTGCGTTCGTGCCCATCCGCTGCAGCACTGGTTCATCAGGGTCTTTGACCCTCTTTGAGACGGCCAGAGCATCCTACTCCGGATTCCCTGGCAGGTGCGATGCTCTCCCCTGCGGTGGCTCTCCCTCCGGCACCTAATGTCGGGTATGCCGTTCATCGACCCCTCTTCTCGGGTCACGATAACAGGTACCTCCCTTTCTGGATGGGCAGCGCATTGCACTGATCTCAAGGTGCAGGGGCACTGGATTGGACTGGAGACTCACCTCCACATCAACACCTTGGAGCTCCTGGCCGTCCTGAAGGCGTTGCGCACTTTCTGCAACATTGTTGCCGGCCGAACAGTGCAGATCCTGTCGGTCAACACAACGGCCGTCTGCTACGTGAACAGGCAGGGAGGCACCCGCTCCACCACCCTCCTAAACATAGCCCTGCGCCTTTGGGACTGGTGCATGCCGCTCTGCGTTCACCCCATCGCTGTTCATCTGGCGGGCCGGGAGAATGTCACAGCAGACATGCTCAGTAGAGACACCTTGTGCCATCATGAGCGGCCCCCCTCCAATACTGCCTTCCAGCAGCTGGTGTCTTGATGGGGCCATCTGTCCATCGATCTCTTCACCAGCAGTCGGGACAGGAAGTGTCCCCGGTACTGCTTGAGAGCCGGCCTGAGGCGGGTCTCTCTCGGCTACAAGGTCACGTGTTGGCCAAGATTCTCTCCGATCATGCTAACGTCATCCTGGTGGCCCCATATTGGGCAAGGCAACACTGTTTTGCCCCTTCTTCACGGCCGCTTGAGGCCGGACTTTCAAGCTTCCATTGGGACCAGACCTCCTCTTGCACTCGGACGGTCTCGTGCTGCATCCAGACCTGCCACTCCTGTGTCTCTGCACGTGGCAGATAATCCCTTAGATCCTCTGGCTATACGGGATGTTCTCACTGCGGCCAGGAAGGGGTCTACTCGTCGATCTTACCACTACAAGTGGCAGAGGTTCTTGGCCTTCGCTGGTGCTCATCACGAATCCGCATCGCCTGTCGCCCTACCTACCGTGCTGCATTTTCTTCTTTACCTTCAGGAACAGGGTTTGGTCTTCTCATCTCTCAGGGCCTACCTCTCGTGTATCGTGGCCTACCAGCCATGTGGTACCCCCTCTGTGGCGCTCTTCCGTGCTAACCTCAAGCAATTCTTGACAGGGCTGCAACACCTTTATCCTCTGGTAACTCCACCGCTTCTGCCTTGGTTGCTGTCCTTGGTGCTCTCTCAGCTGACGCGACCACCCTTTGAGCCTATGGCTACTTCTGATGACAGGCTTCTCACCATGAAGACGGCCTTCCTCGTTGCTGTCATTTTGGCTAGGCGAGTGAGTGAGCTTACCACGCTGTGGTCGGATGAGCCCTTCCTTGTCTTCCACCGAGACAAGGTGGTCCTGCATCCAGACATTTCCTTCCTTCCTAGGTTGCCTCTGATTTCCATCTCAACCAGGATGTCATCTTTCCCACCTTCTATCCGGACCCAGCTACACCTCTAGAACGATCTCTCCATTCGCTCGACGCCTGTTGAGCTCTGGCCTTCTACATCCAACGGACTTCTTCCTTTCGTCAGACTCCCCACCTGCTTGTCTGTTATCGCGATCGTCGGAAGGGCCATAAAGTGTCCACCCAGAGATTTTCCAAGTGAGTGGCCCAGACCATTCTCCTGGCATATGTACTGGCTAAACAACGTCTGCCAGCCCTGCTCCGTGCCCTCTCCACTAGGGCCGTGGCATCTTCAGCAGCTCTCCTTCGTGGGGTTGGTCTTCAAGAGCTTTGTCATGTGGCTACCTGGTCACAATCTTTGACCTTTGTGCGTCATTACCGAGTGGACTGCTGGGCTCAACGGGATACCCGCTTTGGCTGTGCGGTGTCGTCTTCCGTCCTCTAGGACCTGACCCACCGTCTGTTGGTAAAAGCTACACAATCTCCCAATGTGGGAGGCACAGAGACCACGAAGAAGAAGAACAGATTGCTTACCTGTAACTGTGGTTCTTCGCGTGGTCATCTGTGCCCTCACACACACCCGCCCAGCCTTCCTCTCTTCAGGTCCTGCTTTGGCGGACTTGAAAACTGAGGAGGAACCGTTGGGTTGGCGGGCTGAGCATGCTCAGTATGGACAGGGGAGGGGTTCCCGCCAAGCTGCTCAGCACTGGAACTTTCCGAACGCCACCGCACACGTGCGAAGATCCCAATGTGTGAGGGCACAGATGACCACTCAAAGAACCACAGTTACAGGTAAGCAACCTGTTCTTCTTAGTCCTCAGTAAAATGAGCCCAGTCAATCTGTGGAATTTACCTACTGTATTTGCTGATGCATAAGATGCATTTTTCCACCAAAAAATGTCTTCTGAAAGTGGGGTGCGTCTTATACACCGGCAATTACGGGTAACTTCTGCCAGGCCTAAATGCAGAGGAAAGTGAGGGGGGTGAAAGGAGTGCTTGCCCAAGTGCCTGGGTGAGGAGAAGTCCCTGCCCTGGGAAAAGGGAAAGGAAAAGCGCCACCCAGGCAAAAATGACAGGAATGGAGGAGAAATAAGCTCCTTTTGCTCCCCTGTCTTTCCTTTTCTTTTTACCGTGGCTGAGACTCTTCCTCATCCAGGCAAAAACTGCAGGAACTGGGGAGAAAGGAGCTCTCCACCCCCCCCATCTGTCCTTTTTGCCTGGTGGGGTACTAAAAAAAAAATTCCTAAAGAATGCTGTCTGAAAATAGGGTGCGTCTTATACACCAGCGTGTCTAGTACGCTATCAAAGATGGTATGTGCTGATTCACTGTACAACAGTTGATTGAATAGATCTACTCTGGTGGGGGACTAAGAGGAAGACGAGTCCAGTTTGATACGAAGTACAGTAGGAGGACTTCTCTTGTGATCTCCAATGCTGCTGTTTTTGAGTATTCTAACAAATATCCCTGTTAGTTTATCTTAGTATAAAAAGACATACAGCAAACAAGTAGCATCTTTGAGACTAACTGGGAAAACTAATTTTCCAGCATATGCTTTTGTGAACTGCAGCTCACTTTCTCAGATGTGTCAAAAGTAGACTGTAATATTTGAAACTTTATGCTAGAAATTTATTTTTCCCAATTAGTCTCAAAAGTGCTGCTGGTTTCCTTTACATCTGTTTTGCTCTAATGTGACAGTCAACTAAAAACAGTTTCTGCTTTCAGACCGATCTAGAGCTCTTGGTTTTTCACTGTTTCTTCAGTGGCATTGTTCAATTGTTCAGTTTCATTATTCTTCAGTAGTGATGGCATTGTCCAAGTGTTTTCTCTGCTTCCTTTGTTTTCTCTGTAGGAATGTTGAATGTCTTAATTTGCTGTTGAGCAGCGGAGCTGACTTGAGGAGGAGAGATAAGTTTGGAAGGTAAATTTAGAACACTGTACCTGTTATGTCCATGGGCAAGAAATGAAATCGTCAGCACTACTGTTCAAAGATTGAAGGCCTTATTCTGTGTTCACATTAGGATTGTGATTCAAGTTTTTGAAACTGCTGGTAAAGCTAAATTTCTTATTTACATGTATGGTTCTGCCCAGAAAATACAGGTGTTGCTCTTTCTGGAGCTATGCATTTAAGATGGAAATTGATTATACGCTGTTTTTTTGCTTGTTGCTGCAATGCATAAGAACTAAAATAATTTTTTTTATTACATTAGGATTGCTTTATAAACAACAGGTGTGGTTCAGACTTGTAGTCCTTCAGTCTGTTAACAAACTGGCCTTTCTTTGGCCCTATTTTAGTCTTACTTTTAGTCAGTTTGCTATGTCGGCTAGAGCTGTTTGTGATTTGATGCTGCTCTCTCTCTTCGTGTGCCAGCTGTTCAGCAATGCCTTGAACTGTTTTTTCTTCTTTTTCCCACCAGGACTCCTTTGCACTACGCAGCCGCAAATGGCAGCTATCAGTGTACGGTGACGCTAGTCACTGCCGGAGCCAGTATTAACGAAGCTGACTGTAAAGGCTGCACCCCCTTACATTATGCTGCTGCTTCAGATACTTACAGGAGGTAGGGAAAAGGTTTTCAGGATTTGCCAAGCATGGCAGCAGTCAAGGGCCCTTTTTTTTTTCATCAGAAAAACTGTAATAGAAATGATCTGTCTTTGTCTGTCTGTTTGTCTGCCTTTCTTTCTGTCTTTCTCTCTGGCTTTCTGTCATCTAAATTTGAGGACAATGAATCAGTTCAGCACTAAAATTCTCATTGGGAATATTGTGAATTAGGAATAATTGTTTTGCACATTCTTACTTAACAATATAGAATGTGGCCTTAGACTAACAAAACTGGTAAGTATTATGGCACCATCAACTCATGTATTTAGAAATCACAAATCAAGCTAAAATAATGATTAGAATTGTATGTTCAGATCTGAACATTATAATTAGTTTGCGATACTCATGACTGTGCATTTCTCTTGTTCCTAAGGACCAGAAAGCTTCCGCTTAAAATTAAACTGGATGTCTAACTTGCAATGTGATACTTTTTGGATTCAAAAAAATTATCTTAATATCTACAGCCTCTTTTTCTTTATCCTAACTGATGAAGGGCTTATTAATAATGAAGTCTAAAAGAGGGTCCTGACTCCTGGCACAACATATATAGGATTTTTTTGCAGATCAGATTTAATGTGAATTTGTAGCTGAAGTGTATAGAGTATGTTGGTATTATTAGGCCTGATGGTACTTGTCCTTTGTAACTTGTTCTGAATACCAGGCTCTCATAATTCGTTTTCATAGAATTTATTGTGTGTTGGGTTTTCTAGAACAAGACTTCCTTGGAAGGCATGTGCTTTGTTACATGATCTGTCTTTTAGCCTCTCTGCTACTGCATCCTGGCAAAACTGATCTTGGTTTCTGCTCTTGCAGAGCTGAGACTCATTCAGGAAACAGCCATGACACTGACGAAGAGCCACTGAAGGAGTCACGACTGAAGGAGGCAATCTTGTGAGTAGCTCATCTTAACTTTCCTTGGCCTCTGTCTTCAGGGGCTCAGCTGTCGCCTTTCTCCCATTCCTTTTATCAGCTAGTGACAGATTAAATTTAACATAACACAGTTGGTTTTTAGAATTTTTAAAGCAGTATTGGATCTGCTTTGAAAATTTTTTGCTGCTTAGTGTGTGTCTGCGCTTGGACAGCACCCACTGTTCAAAGAACCTGTTATTGTTCCTTAAACCTTTCAGCCACAGAGTTTTTGCCAAACAAATGTAGAACTTCAGTCTGCTTGGGTATTTTTTGCTCTTCCTCTTCAACACTGAAAACCTTTATAAAAAAGAAAACCTTTAAAGTAAAAATGGTGTGTGTGGAATTGAGTTGTTCTTGATTTTTCCTGCTCTTGATGGAAACTGCTCGTGAATGGACTTCTTATAAAAAGTGTCCAGATGTCAGTTTGACATGGACAGGGGAATTAAATTACTATTTCTACATATTATGTGTGTTGTCCTTTCACTGACTTACACGGCTGGTGCAGGGAGAACACAGGAGTTTCTCTTTGCCCAGCTGTACTGTCTACTTTGGGTTGAAAGCAATGTTTTTATTGTGAGTTGGCCTTTGAATACAGCTGTTGTTACTCTGTCAGGTGGTATGATTTTATGTTGTGGCAGAGTGGTGGTGTCAGTGTCCGGGCTTCTTTCTTTATCCACTGAGAAGCGTTTGTGAGGCATGTTTATAACAAAACTGTGGCAAAGACTGAAGTTGTACAGAAGCTGTTAGACTCATTGCATACATGAGTTTCAGGTTCTGGCCTAATCTAATGACATTTCTTCCAGTTGTTTAGAGTTCTTATTGGATAATGGTGCTGACCCATCTCTCCGGGACAAGCAGGGATACACCGCTGTCCATTACGCAGCTGCCTATGGCAACAGACAGAACCTTGAGTTGGTAAGCCTGAACTGATTGTGAAAGCACTAGCTCATGGTTTTGGAAGTGAAACTAAGCAGTGGAAGACTGCAGGTGCTTGAAAGGGCCCTCGACCTGTATTTGTGTTAATCTTCAACTTAATAAAGCATATTTTTTGCCAAGTACAGTGCTTTGTGCACCTAATGACTTGTATGCCGTTGAGAAATGTCTTGATAAGACATGGTGTGCTTGTTTGAAATACAGTGATCAGAGGCTTGGTGATGAAACTGGTCTTAAGGAGCCAGAGCACAGAGAGATCACTTTCCTAAATCAGCTTCTAGGTCAGTTCATTTAGGCTGTGATATAAGAAAGACCTCACTGTCTGATGGGACATGCATTGAGGACCAGTAGACGTAATGGGAATCTCAGGTACTTCAACCACTTCACATGTTACTTTTTGTAAAGCACCGTAAGATTTCTCAGTGTCCCTCTTGAATGCATAGTCAAACAGTTGCTTTTATAAAGACAGATTGATAGAGACAAAATTTCAGCCATACTTTCAGGATCTCCAGGTCTCTTCATCAAAGAAGAAGTTACAAAAACAGACTTATGGTCAGGGGAGGGGAAAAAGGGTTACCCATATTTGCTGACATGTAAGATGCACTTTTTCCCCCTGAAAAATAACATTTAAAAATGGGGTGGGTCTTATACACTGGCAAATACACCCCTCCCTTTCCTATGCATTTTGGCTCTGTGCAAGTACTCAGCGCTAAGGCAAAATGTGTAGGAAAGGGAGTGGGAGCTAGGGGGCTAAAGGAGTGTTCCCGCAAGGCTTCCCCCACCCCTCATTCCCTTCTGTTTTGCCTTGGCACAAGTTCTCCATTCTGGAGCAAAATGCACTGAAAAGGGAGAGAGAGCTCTGGAAGGGGAAAGGAACTCTTGCACGAGGGAAAGGAGGTTGTTCTGGAGCGAGGGGAAGAAAGTTTGCACAGCTTTCTTTTTGCTCCTCCAGAACTCCTTCCTTTCCCTTCCCATGTAAAATGGAAGGGAAAGCAGGCTGAGGGAAAGCTCCCAGGAGCTTTCTTTTCCTCCCTCCGGAGCTGCCTTCTCTCCCTTCCCTTACAAACAGAATGGAAAAGGATAGGATAGGGGAAGCCTAGTGCGGGACTTCTCCCCGCCCCCATTAGAACTCTCCCTCCTTTTCCTAGGCATTTTGCTCCAGAGCAGAGAACTCCCATGAGGCAAAGTGGAAGGGAAGGAGGCGGAGCCATGCTCTTTTTTTTTAAGTAATTTTTTCCCCAAAAAATAATATTTAAGAATGGGGTCCATCTTATACACTGGCAAATACGATAAAAGCTGGATTTGACATCAGCACCTTTGGACTATAACCTCTTGCAGGCACCAGCTCTTTAGTATCCAATCAGCCTTTTGCCCTCTTCCTCTCTGTGCTCACCCCGGTTTTCTAGCATCTTGCCTGATGAAGAGGTCTGAAGGTCCTAAAAGCTGTCCACAGTTTTCTGCACAGGTGAGGAAATTGTGGCCTCCTACTTTGTCGCTGTTTTTGTGGATCCCACAGGTCTCCTACACCACCATCCCATTTTGTTTTTTTGCACGGGAGGAATAGAAGTTTCTTTTACTCAAATTTTGCCAACAACACATTTTTTGCGTCCCAGAGGCCCTTTTCCCCCCCAAACTGCAAGCGATTTCTTTATTTCCTATTTTGGGAAAAAATCTCACTTATGCCTAACACAGCATGGGAGAGGGGTGAAATGTGGCTTTGTTGCTCTATTTGAGTATTTTTTAAAAAAGGGAGTCAGAAAGTACAGCCTTCTGAGGTCAAGGCTACATGTTGCATCCAGACCAGATAGTAGCCCACCATTGTAATAAAGATAAAGCCTGACTAATTTATGGAATTTTTCTGGTGGGTCAACAAAGGTTACTTTGTTTCCTGTAAACACTTGAATGTTTAAGTACATATTTTGTTTTTGGTTTTTGAATATTTGAAAGAGGCTTACTTTTGTATGTAGAGAACGTTTTAATGATTGAAATGGACCTTTAAGAGAAAAAGTAATCTTAATGAATGAATTAATTTTTTTGCAGTATTGGAAGCATTTTAAATGCAAAGGTTCCCCATGGTGATATACCACTGTTTTTAAAACACATGAACAACAAATAACAATAAACATAATCAGCAGAGCACACAATTGAATAGAGATTTGCATAGGAGAAACAAGAAATTAGTATATGTCTTACTGTGGAGAACATACAGATGTAACAGTCATCTTATATGTAATAGCTGTCTGGTTGATTACCTGTAGTAGGGAAAAACACTTCCTGCAATTTGTTTGGGCTTAAGGATGCCTTTAGAAAGATGGCAGAGTGGTAATATATTTCTAGGGTGCCACCAAGATATAATAGGAAAAAGTTGTCAAGATTTTAATATTAAACATGTGAGCACAAGGTTATGATTGATAGAAACACTGTGCTGCGCTTCTAAACTGTCTTGTGCTGTCTTGTGCTTGGTATTTTGGTAATGCATTTATGATTTGGTGGAATATTGCTTTCCAACATAGGAAAGCTATATAGTTTTCTGGCATTCTTGTTGCTGAGATGCCTGAAACCTAGGAGAGCTGAAGTGCTTGTATGGTTGTTCCTCTTAATTACAGCTCCTGGAAATGTCTTTTAACTGCCTGGACGATGTGGAAAGCACCATTCCAGTCAGCCCTTTGCACTTAGCTGTAAGTGTTAAACCTAGATCTGACTATTTTCTTTACAGTGCTGCTGTTAATGTTTGGTCAGGGGAGAGTCTAAAACGTAAGGAAAAGCCAATATGTGGATTCTTTGGTTGTCCTTTTTAGATTACAGTCTTCTGTTGTGCTGTTTAGATTAAGTGGCCTTCTCAAGGAGTAGGTTTCACTGAATTTGGTAGGCTTCATATTTGAGGAAGCCTGTTAGTGACTGTAGCCAAAAGGAGGCAAGACATGCAGAGCTGACTAAATATTGGTGTTTCTTCCAGGCCTATAACGGTCACTGTGAAGCCCTGAAGACACTTGCCGAAACCTTGGTGAACCTGGATGTGCGGGACCACAAAGGACGGACGGCTTTGTATCTTGCCACGGAGAGGGGCTCCACGGAGTGCGTGGAGGTGCTTACCAGCCATGGTGCTTCTGCTCTGGTGAAGGAGAAGAAGAAGAAGTGGACACCCCTACATGCTGCAGGTGAGAGCATGTCATTCTCTCCTCTGGGAGCTTGCTTTCCTCCTCTTGAAAACAAATGTTGAGCAATCACTGTATGTTTGCACATAAATGGCTACTTGAGAACCCAAGGGAAATCCTGTGCCTAAACTCTTTTCCTTCATTTTCAATTTCTTTCAGCTGCCTATGGGAACACCGATTCCCTACATCTTCTCATTGACAGTGGGGAGAGAGTCGACGTCACAGATGTCATAGACGTCCATGGACAGTGAGTTTCCACTGGTTTATATAAGCTAACCCTTCCTCTTGTTTGGGGCTGGAAATCCTTCAGCAGTGGGATCCCAAACTACAGTACCAGTAATCTTGAGGAGGGCTGTACATGTTCTATGAACCCATAGAAGGGAGCATACCAAAACGAAAACAACTCTTCCCAACCTTTGTAGAATTTAGAATACTATAGAATGCAATAGTCCACAAGTCAGCTTCCTGAATCCTTTCTTCACACTTTAAAGGAGGAGCAAATTTCTAGTCTATGTGGCTGTAAAAACAGACTTTTAAGAATGTGAATAGTTTTTGCTGAAGTCTTAGAGGAGACTGAGCAAGCGTGGGTGTAATCACAGTTCCTTGTCTGTCCCCTTTACCTAGTAAAGACAAAACAAAGTTTGATAATTTAGGGGAGAGGGCCAAAAGAAATAAAGAATATTTGCTTCATTGCTTCACGTGAATATTTGTAGTTTGTGGAATTCAGATTATTTAGCACATTTTCCTTTTTAAAAAAAATACAGAGAGCACACACGCTTCCTTATTGTCAGTATCAATTTCCCATAGCCTCATACCCTCCACATGTGTTGGATTGCAGCTCCCATCATCTCATGGTCATGGGACAGGTGATTGGGTCCAGTTCATGTGGGTTTGAATCCATTTGTTTGTCCCAGATAGAGATGACCGATTGAATAAGTTGATTTTCACAAGCATTTACTTAGGATTCAGCAGTTGACTTCATTCTGCTCTACTTTGGACTCACAGTTTGGATTTAGGTGCTGGAGGGCATTGGGCTGAAGAAAGCCAATCTAGCATGTAGATCCCTGGAAAACGGTCTTATTCCTTTACATGAAAAGAAGCATGCATGAATAAAGAGGCTTGCTGTTCTTTATATCGGTTTGGATGTTGCTCTGTCCTGCAGATACTGTTGAACTAGAGTTCTTTCAAACCAAGATAGCATAGTTCCCTTTCTCTCCAACAGGTGAGGGTAGCAACTAAGGATCTGTCCACCTACCTTTCTTTGAATTACAACAGATATTCTAGACAATACTTTGACGTAAGGCTGTTACTTCATTCCTGCTTTTGTAGCCATTCCTCTTCTGGCTATAAAAACTCTTTAGTTTATTTCTAGAACACCTCTTAGAATCAGATTCAGTTCTGTTTTTCATTCTTCTCTTACATGAGCCAGCAAGATGCTATCTCTTCACCTTCTCTTCCATGAACATAGCACTGGAAGGGTTGAAACTCTCTAAAATGGGGATGAATGAATTTAATCACACCTTTGTTGAGTACTTGATATCTGAGCTGTTCTTGCTTTCCTTGCAGAACGCCGTTGATGTTGGCAATCATGAATGGCCATGTAGATTGTGTCCACCTCTTACTGGAGAAAGGATCCACAGTTGATGCAGCTGATAAAAGAGGCAGAACTGCACTGCACCGAGGGGTGAGTGGGAGAATGCGTCTGCTTCACACGTGGCAGATAGATCCACATCTGCTGGTTGTCAGACATCTCCTAAGTGGTCCTTGTCTTGGTTGGGGGAAAAAGTACTTAAAACATTCCAAATTTTCAGCCAGTCTGAATATACAGTTGGTCAGTCACTATTATATTCCAGATCTTTGTCTTACCCATTGGCCAAATGGGTACAGTACAATCTTTTCTCACTTATCTGACAGGTTAGGGACTGGAGGACTGCCAGAAAATGGAATTGGTTGAAAAGCAGAATCCATGTACTGTAGGGAGCATGAAGGACTTAGGGAGGCTTGCTTGGGACTGGCCACACATACACTGCATGTAGAGCCTGCTGGCCTGGCACCTTTCCCCCTTCAGCTCACTTTGCAAACAGCACATACATGTGAGCAGTTGTAAGCTAGCCTCCATAGGCAAGATGAACTTAGGAAAGTGTTGAACTCCTGTTGAATTAATGGAACCTATCCTTAATTTGGAAGCATTAAAAGAGCATGTCATCTTATAATGGGATGTTGTAAGGTGGAGGCTTCCTGTGCTGTGTTTGAATGTTTGAGGATCCGTACATGATAGACAGGACCCTTCCAAGGTAGAGTGTGTGTAAGGAGAGCAGTTAATCGTAGTAGGTAGAAAGAGAAAAAAGCTATAGAAAGACTTCCCAGTTGCTTGTAGTCTCAGAACGTATTGTTACTGTTAACATATTGTATAGATTATTGGTTAATAAGAGAGAATCTTCTCCTCATTCCCCAATGAATATTTGCAGGTGTGATTTCTTTGGCAGCAACTGTTTCTATCTTTTTCATATGCCTGAAATGAAAATTGTTACTTGAACCTCTTTTGTGGATGTTAAGATGCTACCAAAGGTGAATACTGCACTGTCATTCTGGGCTTTCCATGTTACCTTACAGAGCTTGGATTTAATACATTCTCCCATTGTTTCTTTCTGTCCTTTTTCATAGGCTGTGACTGGCTGTGAAGACTGCCTTGCAGCACTGCTGGACCATGATGCCTTTGTATTGTGTCGGGATTTCAAGGGCCGGACCCCGATCCATTTTGCCTCGGTGTGTGGACATTCCGAAATCCTGAGGACCTTGCTGCAGGCAGCACTCTCTACTGACCCTCTGGACTCTGTGGTGGACTACAGTGGCTATTCACCAATGCACTGGGCTTCTTACAGTGGTAAGAATTCTGTGATTTATGAACAGTTCCTGTTGTGTCGTTTCCTATGTCAGAAGAGAGCCAATCTAAATAGGTGTTTGTTCAGTAAGACAACTAATCTTAAAACCTTCCTGTAATGTGAGATGGTAGTTACAGCATGGGAAACGTGTAAGATAGTTGCTATGTAGAACAGCAGTTTTCAATGTTTCTGTCCTCAAGCAAACCTTTTCACGTTGATTAATTTGCCCCTGAATCCTAGTCCTTTGCAAAAGGTTCTAAGAACTGGTCTAACTTTTATGCTTTTATTTAGCAGTTCTTGTTTAGTAGCTTCACTCAAACTCGTCTATCTCCTATAGTTCCATATTGAAAGGGAGTTCAACTGTGGTGGGTGTGCCACTTTTCAGGAAAGCTCATCTGCCAGTACTGATTTTCCACTGAGAATCAAATAATAATCGTCTGAGGAACTACAGGCCTCCCTGAAGTATAACTTAAAAGCAGATAACATTGGAGGATTAGGAGATGGACAAGAAGAGACATTCCTAGATTTAGATTTAGTTTCTTTGCCCATATTTCAGTCAAGAAGAAGGTAAATATATAAATAATGAGTTCTTTATATTCCAGAACAGTAAACTATAATTTTATTAGATCTGTCTTCTGAAATCATAAGAGTTGATTTAGGGTAGCATGTGCTTCCCCATAGACAATAGTCCTCCTTAGGTTGTTACAGGTTTTCTGTCTTTTTGGTGTGTTTTTTTTTCTCTTCCACACCTATAGCACATTTGCCTGGGCCTGGCAACAAGAAAGAATGCTATAAGGCATATGGGAGGTAATCTCTAGGTTGTCAGAAAAAATGGAGCTATAGGAACACGATTGTCCATAACCAAACTGTAGGATTTATTGCCATAGACAATATGCAGAAACCTCTGTCTTCTACTGGTTTTCCCCTCCCTTCCCACCAGGGTACTGTTTGTTCCTTGGTGTCTTGGATGAAAACTATACATTGGTTAAAATTAGAAATTGGTTAAAAATGGAAACTTCATTATGTAGTCAGAACGAATTACATATATTTGTGCAAATCAATATAATTCAAGTACAGAACTTGGTGATGTGGATAATAGATTTTCTGGAGTAGTTGCTCTGAAAGGTATCTCTTCTGAAAGTGAATTTTACTGTGATCCAGTTCGCACATCATGCTAACTCAAATATCCTGACTTAATAAGCCAGGATGCAAATGATAGGCATGCAGTTGGTTTTATTTTCCTCTTACTTGTGCAAGTTGTGAAGCCAGGATTCACTACTTAAACATAGCTTCCTCTGACATACAAACCTGGAGCTGTGGTTAAGTGCTTGCAACAAGCCAAGATTTTTAAACTAGTTTGGTTTAAAGCTGATTTTTGATCCTGAGTTGTTCACAAGCGTTCAGCCCTAAGTCTATACTTCATAAATCACAGAAAGGAATGTTTAATAATGAATACTATCTTGTTTTGAGACACATGAAGGGAGCAGCAAAACATCAGTAAAGGACTTGTGTGCAGGTGCACATTTGTCCTGGTTTATTAAGGCATGTCTTTGGTTTCTCATGACATATAAAAATGCTGTCTTGTAGCCTTGCTTATTAATGCAAACTTTAAAAATGTATGTTCATTGGTTTCCTATTTTTTTTAACGTTCTCAGAGTGAACCAGAAGGATTTGAAAAATAGTCTGATTGGGCAAAAAGATCTCTTGGTTCTGATTATTTTCCTGGAGAGAGAAGGTGATTTGTTAATTTCTCCTGTCTTTTTCCCCTCTTTTTTCTAGGGCATGAAGATTGTCTTGAATTGTTACTTGAACACAATCCATTTGCATACCTAGAAGGAAACCCCTTTACTCCATTGCACTGTGCAGTGTAAGTCCTTCATGACCATCGAGATATGGTGTATATATGTACATATCTGTAATAATATAAGAGGATGTCTGCATGTCTGTGGCAGATGTAACCTGCTGGAAAATTATGTTGGGTGCCTCAGAATTTCACAGTGACTTTAGTTGTCATCCAGGTTACAGTGATGCATTTCAGGTCAAAATTCCACATGAGAGTGCTCACTAGAAGCAAAAACGAGTGCAGCTTTTTTTAAAGATATCTCAAAATCTGACAGTGTGTTTCTGATTGGTGTCCAATTTTCAGTGCCCCATTTCCAGTTAATATTCCAAACAGATAACTTCCTAGAAGCGAAACAATGACCTGCCGTAATTCACTGGGACATCATGTGAAATATTTCAAAATTGACAAGGTGTTTTGACTGTAACATGAGTCGCAGTGTCCAGTTTCAAGTTGGAATTCTGAATGGACAGTCCTAGAAACAAAGGAGATGGGGGGATCTACCATAATTCACTGGGATTTTTTAAAAAAGCTAAGGGATCTCTGAGGTACTATTTCTGAAATCCCTCAGGCAGGAATAAAAGGTGGGAGAACATGACGGGATACTTGAAGTTGAAATGGGGATGGAAAAATGGAAGAGGACTCTGAGGTATTGCTGGGAAAAATTTCTGACTGTAGAAAGGGGGTGAGTGGAAAAACAGTAGGATTCATGGGTCTCTTTTGGAGCATTAGGTTCAGACCCAGAGAGTGGTGGGCATAATTCAACCAAAAAACAGAAGACTCCCTGTGGCACTGCTTTTACAGTTCCTAGGGTTAGAAAAGGGAAGAGCAGAGGGCTGCTGTAATTCCTGAGGTTCAGAAACTGGAGTGGAAAAACAGGAGAGGGCTCTCTCAGATACTGCTGATATAATTCCTAAGGTAAAAGAGGGAGGGGAAATACGAAAGCAGGAGGCCCCATGGACCCCTTGGTAAGTATTGGGTGCAGGCCTGGGCTGCACTCACGCATACTTCTACTTGTGCTAAGTTGAGAATAGAATTATATTCTATATTGCCTATATTATATATTTTATAAATTAATAGTAGCAATATGGCCCACAAACCTGTTGCTGTGACCCCTCCTCATAGGAGCATGAAAAGCCATAGCTTACTGAGAATTTTATTTGATAGGGATCCTTAGTCCTTTTTTGTTAACTACTGCTACCAGGAATTGCTAGCTAGAAATCATTGCAGATTAACTTCGTGTAAATTTAGTCTTACAATAGGCAGCACGGCCAATGACTGGGGGATGGTGGCAATTGTAATCCAATCCATTGGGACAGTTGCGTGGGAAAGAGTTGCTTTTCCAGTGGAGAGGGGAGGAACATCCTGTTTGTGGGTTGATCCTCCACTTTTTCTGATAGGCAGGAATATGGAAGTCTTTTCGAGAATACCCTCTGTGGGGAGCCATCCTCTCCACGTGGTCAGTTCTAGTTCCTGCTTTTGCTTTGATAGCATACATTCAGCTCAGCTTTGTGTTGTCTCTCTGGTTAAGTCTTTTTTCCTTCTGCAGCCTCTCTTTCTATTAAAAAGCAAAGCTTTGAATGTGTGTTCTCCATTTCTCTCTCTTTCCTTTCTCTTTGGTAACCTGCACTAGCCTTTTCTCCCTTTCATCCCCCTCTTCTTGCTTCTCATCTGCATCTGTCTCTTCCCTCCTGCTCTTGGCTTCCCACCGACTACACGGTGAGGAGGTTGCACCAAACAGTGAAGAAGGCAGAGGAAAGCATGGGCAGCATGGGAGATGTTGTGGGCTGTAAGGAACCCCTTTGACCACAGTTGGATGAGCAGGAGCTGTTCCTTAAGGGTGAACAGGATTTAACAGAGCCTGTTGAGCTGATGGGTGAGGGATAAGTCCCTGTTTCTCCAAGAGGCCCCACAAGCACTCAGCCTGAATGGGCCAGGGTTAGAGGCAGAGGAGCAAGCCAAGCCACTAAAGAGATGGATGTGAGTACAGTGGATCCTGATTCAGGGGTTACCTCCCACTGTCTGGCCTGATTAAGGGACCTTGTGTTTGGAGACACCATGACATTTATTCCTCCCAGTGCACTTGGCATCCAGGGAAGGAGCTTCCAGGGCAGCCTCCCACCAGCATTGCCAGATCACCAGGGGCCATTGCAGTAGGTGGGTGGGCTGGGACTGGGCTAGTAGTCTACCCCTCATCCTCATGTTCCATTATTGCCAGCATGCTTCCAGAAGCAGGCCACTGCTTCCATTTTTGCTGTGTGAAAAGCAGGCCCCAGAAGAGATTGGCTACCATCTCAGAGGGCCTAGGTGCTGCCACATGGGTGTACAGAGGACCTTTCTACCCCTGGAGGGCATCAGTTTGTAGTTATTTCACCAGTTGAAGCCCTTCTGAATCTGAGGAGCAAGCAGTGCTAACCCAGCAGGCCCCACTCCTGAAGAGGCACAGAGAGGCTACTTTTGCCACTGTTTATGCTTATGTGGAGGTCCCAGTCTGTTGATGAAGGATGAAGAGTAGAAGAGGATCAGCATAGCAACAGTTCTGATGCTAATGAAGGGAAGCTGTTTTCTGGTGAAGAATGGAAGAACCTGGCTGTCCCTCCTTCTGTGAGGTTCTTTCAGCCAGAGGATTTTAATGTCCTGTTAAAGAAGCCAGTCAAGATACCGCATCTTAGCATGCTTGCTCAGACCCCAGAGTGCCAGGACCCCAATTTATCTCAGGGCAGCAGGGAGTGCTTTCCCAAGCTTAATGCTATGTCTTCCAGCATCCTTCAGACTTATATCTGTGGTATGGAAGAAATGGAGCAAGCCTGCTGCCAACAGACCTACCCTCTTTATGTCATTAAGTTTTACATGCTGCCTGGCAACATGATGTCCAAGCTTCACGTCCCACTGGTTGATGGCCCTGTGACAGCCCATGATTCTTCCTCAGTGTATGTGAAGAATGGAGAAAATTTCCTGAGCAGTGCAGAGGACAGAAAAACAGAGGTAGCCCTCAGAGTCCACAAAGCAGCCTCCTCAGCTGTAGATTCCAGAGCCCAACACAAGCTCATCTTTTCCCCTTTCTTGGTCACCAAGCTCCTTGAATAGTCACTGGATCCAGTGTTCATGGATATGAAGGACAAGAAGGAGGCACTTATCCTTGGGAAGAAGAGGCAAGACAGGAGGAACACCAGAAAGGACCACTTTTCACTTCTCAAGACCAAACTACTCTTCTTATTTCTCCTCCTCTTCCGGATCAAGGAACTTCAGAGGCTTTGGACAGCAGTGGGAAGAGCAGAGATTGCAGCCCAGAAAGCAATTCTGTCAGAGTTTTGGAAGATCTCAGGTGGCCCCTACAAGAAGGGCCAGAGGAGCAATCAACAAGCCTGATGCCAGCCCTCCAGTAAGGGGTAGACTTCAGGGTTTTGTGGGTACACGGAAACAAACTATGACAGATCAGTGGGTGCTCAACACCCTCAGCCGAGGAGTCACATGAAACCCTCTGGATTTCCTCCTGTTGTCTCCCAGATCCAAGAAACCACTGAAGCACTGCTTCCTACTAGAGACCATCAACAACCTAAGCCACATAGAGGAAGTGCTTTGCTTGCAGAGATTCAAAAGTGGTTACTCCATTATCTTCTTCTTTCCAAAGAAGAAGGGATCATAGAGGATGATTCTAAATTGAAGAAGAACGAATTCATCAGTAAGCAGTACTTTCAAATGGAGAGAGTAAAAAATATCTTTCAAGCCATTCAGCCAGGGTGCTTCCTGGCCTCCCTGCATTTAATGGAAGCCTATTTGCATATGATAATTTATCCAGTGCACCACAGATTCCTTCATTTCACCCATTCAGGAAAGCATTACTAATACTGGGGCCCTTTCAGCCTGACTTCAGCCCCCAGAGTCTTCACCAAGGTCATGATGGTTCTGGTAGCAGGATGGAGAAGAACTCACATGCATGTTTACCCATATTTGAACAACCTGCAAGTACATTCAGCATCCTTCCAGCATGATCAGAGTGGAAGTACATCAGGTCACTGTGGTTTTCTGGTAAATCATGGGAAGACTCACCTTATTCCTGCCCAGAGAATCCAGCATGTGGGAGTAGTGATAGATACCAAGACAGACCCTGTGATTCTGCCTCCAGAGAGGATACAGAGCATCAGGAAGGCCATTGCACAAGCCAAAGAAGGCAGGTCTGTCCTCCCTGGTGGATCTGCAAGGCCTCATGATAGCCACAATAGATTACCTTCCATGGTCAAGATTCCATACAACAGCTTTCCAGTAGTGCCTCCTTCCCCACCAGGAAACTGTGGTTGCCAGGAGTCACCAAAGGATTCAGGCTCTCCAGGAAACAACCCAATCCCTGGCTTCGTGGAGCTCCCCAGCAATTTACAGGGAAAGATTATTCTGGGACACACTGAAAGTCCAAGCCATTACTAAAACCAGTCTATGGGCTGGGGTGCCCATTGCAAACTCCACCTGGCACAAAAGACATGGAAAAGGAGGAAGCAGCACACAGCATAAACTGCCTGGAGTTGAGGACCATCAGGTTGGTTCTCTTGGTGCTCCAACAACAAGTGGAATGGAGAATATTTCCTTATCAGGACAGACTCAGTCACAGCCAAAGCCCACTTCAGCAATGGTGGGAGGATGAGATTCTATCACCTAATAGAAGAAGCAAGACTGCTGGCTGACATGGGCAGAAACTCATTTCCTGTCCTTGGAGTTGGGACACCTCCAAGGCATTCTCAACACCAGAGTGAATTGGCTCAACAGATCTGGATCAGGCAGAATCTGGATAGATCTGAATCAGGCAGAATGGAATCTTCTTCCAGAGGTCTTCCAGCTCCTGGCAGAGAGAATCAGGACTCTGGAAATGGACCTGTTTGTCTCACTGGCCAACCACAGATTGCCCAGGTTTCTGTCAAGATACCAGATGGAAATGGCAGAAGGCTTGGATGCCCTGACCTTCCGCTGGCCAAAGGGGCTGCTGTATGCCTATCCCTCTGTACCACTTCTATCAAAAAAAATTAAGAATGGAAAACACCCTAGTAATACTCATTGCCTTAACCTTACCAAGAAGACCATGGTAATTGGAGATAACCAGCGTGGTGGTGGACTGTCTGCCTCTCTCAGCACTGTCTACAGTCTGCTCTCTCTCAGTAACATTGGACCTGCAGTTGCAAGGGAAGGTCCACTATCAAGACCTGGAGTGGCTCCAGTTTTATGCCTGGGTATTGAGAGGCACATGCTCCAGGGACATGGCTACTCTACCAACAGAGTCTGTGGGTATATCTTCACACTGAATGAGTATTCAGGAGATGCTGTAGGTTAAAGAAACAGGACTTATCTTAGCATCTTCATGCCCCTGCTTCTGGAGTTCCTCCAGGAAGGGATAGAGAGACAAAATCTCAACGCACCCCCATGTCTATAGGTTTGTCCAGGGGCTAGCACTCTTGGCCCCACCAGTGGTCTACAGGTTTCTGTTACAGGACCTGTACACAGTCCTCAAGGTGTCTACAGTGCCACTATATGAGCCAATTTGGGAGACATTGCTCAGGCATTTAACTTGGAAGACATTCCTGATAACTGCTCTTACATCAACATGCAGAGTTTCAGAGTTGAGAGTCTTTTTCAGTTAGGAAGGAGCTGTGTGAGATAAAGAGTATGACTAGATCTTACCTTCCTACTGAAGGTCGATCCACCATTCCACAAAGAGCAGGAGGTTCTATTGCCATCCTTCTGCCCCAAGCCTTTCAACCCCTTGGGGAAGATGTTTCATACACTGGACATCTGCTGGGCTGTCAAAGTGTACCTGAAGAGGACAGCCAGTTTCCAGCAGAAGGGCCCTTTTTTCCTGCCCTTCAGTCACTGCTCCTGAGGGAAAAAAGATTCCTTACTTCTGCATTGAGCATGGAAGTGCCTTTACCAGGGTCTATCCAAGTGCACTCTACTAGGAGCGCAGCCGCTTCACCAGCATTTGCAACTAACGGACCACTGGTTAAGATCTGCAGAGCAGCTAGATGGAAATCACCATCCACATTTGTCAGGCGCTACAGACTGGATGCCTTTACTTCTGCTGAGGTAGCCTTTGGATGGTAGGTACTTCAGTAGGTTGTTGATCATGGAGTGTTTTTCCCTCAGAGCACCAGCTGTCCCACCCAACTAAGGGAACTTCTGTACACCCCACAAACAGGATGTCCCTCCCTTTTCCACCAGAAAAAGAACAGTTTATCTTACCTGTGTGACAATCATTTTCAGTGGAAGAGGGGACAAACCTCCTCCTCACTCTGGGTTGACAGCTAGTGCTAGGGCAAAAATAAATGTGAATAGTTTTATTCAAGGAGCAGAATGTAGGGTACCTACTTTTCCAGTCTGATACTTACCTGTCAGGTGTCATCTTTCTATACCCTTCCCTCCTTTTTCATCACCTGTTGCTGTTTTCTCATGTTAGTTTTTTTTAACCTGCATTTAATTAAAAAAAGCTAAGAATGCTCATCATTGCATGGGAAAGCAAAGAGACGAAGGCCATTTCCTCACAGTGTTGCCATTCCGCCACAGCAATGGGTTGTTCCTGATCCAGGAGTCATGCAATAGCTATCGAGCTGCTATTCCCCTCCCAAGAATTGCAAATCAGCCTTAGATCATTTGCAGAAATAATCCATTAAGAGCCTCCTTCAGCGCTACAGTCCCTTCAGCCATGTCAGTTCTGTAATAGCACTTGATAGCGCTTATTGTTGTAGCGGATCCAGGAGTTGGCGGGGTTTGAGTGTGCCCAGGTTGTTCCTCCCTCAGCTATTCCCATGGCATGGTAATTTCGAAATCTGTCGCCTCTCTGTGTTAATTTTAAATTTCTCCTTTGAGTTAATTTTTTTAATTTTTTAATACATTTTTTAGTGTTACAGCATAAAAATGCAATAGTGTACTGGTGTGTCATGCCGTTGCAACATTGCTGTGCTAGTATGGCTTACAAACATTTTTCTGATTAATCATGAGCTGTGGCATGGGGAAGAGGATTGGCCAATGCTGCTGTAGTGCAGAGGAACACCAGTGGCACTAATGCTACTCATTGCTTAAGTCAAATGGGTGTGGTAGAGAGCATTCTTAACACCATCACAGAAATAGCAGTGCTGGGATTGTAAAGGAATAAAGTGCTGTTGAGATATGGT
This sequence comes from Iguana delicatissima, assembly GCA_948472985.1. Lineage (NCBI taxonomy): Eukaryota > Metazoa > Chordata > Lepidosauria > Squamata > Iguanidae > Iguana > Iguana delicatissima. The sequence continues at coordinate 10,785 of CAOKZL010003664.1, read as the reverse complement.
ATGGAATGGAACCAAGTTTCATTGATATAAGAGTATAGAAGATGCATATCTAGGTTCATTTAGAAGCATCAGAGCTTTAATGGGACTCACCCTGTGAGAGGATTGCTACTCCTAGAGGGCACTCTCAAAAAGACTTCTGCCCACAAGCAGGATGTTCATCCCCTCTTGGCTTGATTATCTCAGTTTAAGTTTTCTTCCGGGAACTGCAAAGTATGGTCAGCAGAAATGAATAGCAGACGGTTCTAGTGACCCAGCTCACAGCTCTTAGGTGTGCTGCCTGTGTTGGGTTAGGATATCAAAGTCATATCCCTGGTTTTGGTAGGAATCAACATCGTGGAAGGAGTCATTAGAATGTCCTGGGTACCAATGCTGTCTTTATTCCTAGCTTGCCCTTATCGGAGGAATCAAGAATGGCATTTGATTATTAATGTACTGTTAGAAGTCGCTTTCTGTGTTGGCTTAATTTTGCCCTTGAAAAATAGCCCTGACAGATGAGTTTTGAAGGATATTTGGGAAAAGTAAGTCCATGGCTGGGAGAAATCAACAAGACTATATTTTTTGTTTGTTTATATAGATACATTTTAAAAGTTTAAAAGTTTATCCCATCTTTCAGTTCCATGAATTTCCAAGGTTGACTTTGAGAAACTTCCTTACCCTGAATCAATTCCAGTCTTCTGTATTTGTTCTGACCAGGATTTATTTTGTGAGGAAGCCTTTCACAGACAGGATGGCCATGATGACTGGGAATGATGGGGGATCGAGTTGACATTTGGAGGGCAGCAGCTGTGGGAAGCCTGCTTGCCCTGTTTCCTCCATTCTTTCTAAGTAGGATGCCATTAGTTGAACCTTGGGTCTTCTTCATGCAAAGCATGCGCTCTGTCACTGAGCTATAGTTTTGTATATCATGTGTCTCATCACTGCCCTCCTCTCTTTTTGACACCCTGCAAGTGAAAATAAAATTAAGTCATGCTAACTCAGTTGCTTCTCATACTTTCTTCCTTCTGCAGAATTAACAACCAGGATGGCACTGCTGAAATGCTCGTGGAAGCATTGGGTGCCAAGATTGTTAATAGCAGAGATGCCAAAGGAAGGTGAGTGAAGATGCAGTCCTCTTGATTGCCTTTGATGGGGATAGTAGCTGTTTTGATCCCCCTAGATAACCCATCAGCTGTCCCTCCCTGGGCCATTATTTGATTGTAAGCTTCGTCTCAAGCAGTGACATAGACTAGCAGGGTAGAGAACAAAAGCTGAACCCAAATGCCACAATCTGGGTTCATCATGGGAAGGGAATGGTGGGAGATTCAGGTCAGACAGAAGTTATATATCCAGAGAGTGCATTAGTTAAACTATGGAATTGGGCAGCACATTGCTGAGGACATGAGTGGAAGGTTGTTGTATGTGGGTTTCCTTCAGCCACTGCAGAAAAGACAGCACTGGCTTTGATGGACCTTCGGTTTGTTGTTATGGTGTGGAATGGTCCTAAATATGAAGCCTATCATGCAAGGTTTGTGTTCAATTGCCTGTTTTTATTAGCAGTTAAGTAAGCAGCAAAGAGACATTCCACAACACAAGTGCTGTAAAAAAACCAACAAACAAAAAAACCAACAAACCACCTCAGAAGAGTAGCTCTCCATTTCCTCCTTCCATCCCCAGTAACATATAGTAAACATGCAATGTGATGTTGTTACAATTCTCCTTTTCAGTCCTTGTAATCAGCTGTCAGTTCAGTGGAATGAGGGAGGGGAGCATGAAGGTGCTGCATACTGAGCAGAGACTGAAAGGGTTGATCCTGCTGCTTTTGATGGCTTTCACACCTTTTCTGTAATACCTGCATGCCTCTCATTTCTTTAAAATACTGATAGGCTTCCTTTAAGGATGAGACCCCTTTTAAGGTGGCTTGTTTAGTTGGATGATCAGGCAGTGATGAATATTCTGCTTCTAAACAGTTGAAAGGATGCTTAGAAATGTTCAAAAAGTAGTGCATAATGGGAGATGTTATATTATTGGTCAATTATGATGTGACATACCCACCATACGTCCTCATGAGGTTTCTGCAGATACAGGTCACCAAACAACATTGTAACTGGGAAATGTTGACATCTCTCTGATGGAGGTTTCCTTTAAGAAAGATGGCAGTATCCCTTACAGTTACACTTTTGAAAGCAGAGTCAGTAAAGGATTCACAACTGTAATACCTGTGGAAATTAGAAACGCACCAGGTCCGTTTTAGTTACTTCCTTTTCTCATTCCAGGACCCCCCTTCACGCTGCTGCCTTTGCAGACAACATCCATGGTTTACAGCTGCTCTTGCGTCACCAGGCTGAGGTAGATGCAACTGACCGACTGGGAAGGACCCCTCTTATGATGGCTGCTGAGAATGGCCAGACGGCAGCAGTTGGTGTGTGGTGAACCTTTTGCATCCATATCTGCATTCCCTCCCTGCCCCCTCCCCACTTCTGTTCTTTTTTGAGGTCTCCTTGCAGAGCAGCGGTCTCGAAAGACTAGTTTGGAGGCCAAAGATATACCATATGCGTAACTTTGACATTTTCAAAGGGCCACACAGAAGCCTGAGACTTATAGCTGGCTAAGCTTTCTCCCAAGCTCACTTTGGAGGGGTATTTGGCTATTCGCGTGGTAAAGGTTCACATCTCTAATCACTGGCCAGGTGGTATTTTGTTGTTTAAAATTTGAGGATGTGTGTATCATAAAACACAACATTAAAATAATTCTTTTGGTTCTGTTTAAGTCAACAGTGGGCCACTGTGAATCCTGCCCCCCCAGTTCTGAGGTCAAGCCATCATTGCCAGTGGTGAGGGATTTGGAAGAGTTGCAGTTGAAAAATATCTAGAGAACTACAGTTATTCATCCCTGACTGAGATGTTTACTTCTTTACCCCTGAAAAAAAACCTCTGGAGATGTGTCCTAGAAGGAAACTGAAATTCACTCTTTGGCTGATGTGCAGTGTGTCCTGTCCCCCTCATCCAAGAATGACTCTCAATATAATTTGGAACATCAGGGAGAAGATCTAAATACTTCCTCCCATCCTTGTAGCATCAAAAGTATAATTTTGCTTCTTTTGCTTCCATTGATACCCCCAAAATCTGTCATTCTGCATGCATTGTGTTGTCCTGCCTTACTGTAGATCTCAGCCTGACCTTATTTTGGCGTAAAGTGAATGACCAAACTGAGAGGCTCTCTGACTACTTGAATACAAGATTCGTTCGAATCTAGGAGATTGGTGAGGGAGAAAAAATACAAAAGACTGAAGTCTTACCCTGATTCACCCCTGAGGAGCATCTGAACAGTTTTATCACTGTATTTTAACAAATAGGCTTCTTTTCAAACCACTTGTCAGTGGCCTGATTGTACAAGTCATTCATGGTCTAAACCAATTTAAATGTGTGTTCCTTTTCATGTTTTACAAATTCTGTTTCCCCTCCTACTCACATTGTGAAGTGTGAAGGCAGCACAGGTAGCGAAGCAGAACAGTTAATGTCAGTTGAGGATTGCCTAAAATGATAAGACGGGAAGAACTTACTAGAAGGCAGGGGCATTCTGTGTCCTTGGAAGAAAGTCACATAATGAAAACATAGGGAAAGACCTAAAACATTTAAATCAGTCTAAATTGGACCTGTTTTACCGTGGTTCTGGAACTCTGATATTTCTGTCAATTTGCTTTTGGTCTTCCAGTAAAAAGAAAAGCTGTGTTCTTTTGGAAGAAAGAATTTGAATCCTGTTCCCTCTGTGCGTGTTTATGTGTGTATGTGTGCTCAGAGAGCGGATTGCTTTCTCTTCTCTGCTGTTTTGGACTGGGTTCCTGCTGCTTATTTGATTTTTTTCCCTTAAGTTGTTAATTTCCTTAAAGAGCCCCAAGTACAAAAGGCAGGATTTTAATGATTAAAAATAAAATAGATGGTGGTGGTTTGTACTGTGCCTTACTTTGCTTTTCCACCCATTTTCAGAGTTTCTGCTGTACAGAGCAAAAGCTGACCTAACTGTGCTGGATGTCAACAAGAACACAGCTCTTCACCTGGCCTGCAGTAAGGTACAGTACCCATGGATGGACCTGCAGGAGACATTTCCTCTGGCTGCCTTGTGGTATACCTTTTAGGAAATGCTCCTTTGCTATATGAACTGAGAAATAGAGTCTTTGGACAAGACTTGCCGTATTTTGTACCTGAAGCTAAAGATTATTTCTTCCAAATAAATGGTGGGAGTAAAATAGATGCTACTTGGATTTCTGAAAAAAAAATGGACTTTTTGTTGGCAAAGAGAATTATGGGGGCAGTAGGTTTATAAATAGGAGATGGTAGCTGTTATACTGTTATAAATAGGAGATGGTAACTGAAAGGCATACATGACAGCTATCATCTCTTGTGCTATGCCAGTCAAGCAAATTTTAGTAAATTGCTCCCGCTCAAGAAAATGTAATCTCAGTTTCCCTCACAAGGAGGCAGTGCAACACAATTTCCAACAGAAACATTCCTTGTCAAGCATGTGTTCTTTTGTAGCCCCACTTGTGTCAAGAATCAGGTATGTGACATGGGAATCGAATATGAGTTCCTCTATCCCTCTCATAAGCAGTTCTCTCCTGCATTTCCAAGTTTCTTCTAATTGGAATTTATCATGACAACCATAGTTTCCCAACATGGCAAACCTTGCTTACAGAAAACTTTTGTGGAAGAGGGAGGAGTGCAACTTAGAAAAAGCACCTGTGTTCAAAATAAAATATACCTTTTAATCATTTAATCTTTTCTTTCCAGGGTCATGAAAAGTGTGCCTTGTTGATTCTGGGGGAAACCCAAGACCTTGGCCTTATCAATGCAACTAACAGTGCTCTGCAGATGTGAGTATTTGCACAGCTGTTGGAAATGAGGAATGATTCTTCCCTCAGTTCCCTCAGTTTTATGTTTATTAAATGGCGTTGTACATATCAAGAAATAATTCAAGGTGAAGCTTCTTTTATGAAACACTTAAGGTATCTCTTACATTCAGGAGTCAAGTGCATTTTGATGGCTTCCCGCTGAAATATTGTAACTTACTAGGAGTAGGGCTATCAGATGAGAATTCTAAAAACAAAGGAATGTTTGAAAGCCCTCCTCTCAAGGACATCCAGGTTCTTCCAGGCATGGGAAAATCAAAGGATGTCTGTTAAGTCCTATGAGACATCATTTTTAAATAAGCAGAATCTTTTTAAGGCAATGCGTCTCACAGTTGTAAGTGAAGAAACATCTAATGTGCATTTAGTCTTGCTTTCCCATCCATAGCTTTTCATGGGAAACTGCCGTTTGCCAGGTCTAACCATTTGTATGTCTTAGTATCATCTACTCTGACTTCTTTCAGATCTTTGAAGTTACAAAGAGTTTTCTGGTTTTTTGTTTTTTAAACTGGGTTTATCAGGGGGGTTTTTTTATTTAAAACACAAATCCTTAAAATTACATCCTTCCAAAGCATTACTTGAAATTTAAACCGTCTTAACATAACATTTTCGATTTAAAAAAGATTGAATTACCATAAAGTTTTCCAAACGTACGAGAGAACATATATCAATTCCACATTTCTTAATTGAAATATTCATCCTTTTAAATTCTCCCTGTACCTCATCGAGACTTCCTTAACCTCCTCTAATTCCCATTCTGTGATCTTTTAACGTTTCTCAAATGTCACCTCCCTCCCACAAAGGTGAGGGACCCCCCCATTTCTATTTACACAAATATTTAATACCATAATGATCATGTTCATTCAGCTTATTGTAATTTTTGCTTCAATAATCCGTCGACCTTCTCAATCTTGTTCTTCACCACCTTTTAATATTTATATTGTATTGTCTATGTTGTGTTATTTTATTCATATTTTATTCATATTTACATTATCACAATATCTAATATCCTAACAATACCACTAGTCATTTTCTAACAAAAACTGGAGTTTCTCTACTTTGTTCCATTCTTCTTCATTCTCTATCAGGGTTTTAATCTGTTACTTTCTACATGCAGAGTGTGATCTCTGTTGTCAAAGTTTAAGATTGTTGAATTATTAGAAACTTCCCAGGATTTCTTCTGTTTAGTCTCAGATTTCAACTACGTTTTGAAGAAATACCTTTTGCTACAAGAGCTGTTTATTAAACAGTCAACAACACTTGCTACGACAAAGCCAATGGCAGTGCTTTGTTGAGGGTCAATGACAGTGCATTTATACGAAGGACTGATATTAGTGATATTACCCTATGGGACCAGTTCTTCTGTTTCTTTCTGTATAGCAGCCTATAACTAATTATGTTCTCTTAAATTTTTAAAGCCCTGCCATTTGCTTCTGAAAAAAACAAAACGAACATTCATTGTGGAAATCAAGTTAAATATTCTTTCCAAGTTTCCCAAATTTATTGAGAAGAAAGACTCACAGCTCTTTCAACTCATAGATAAAATAGTTGTGTAAAATGTTGTCCTCATCCTCCTTTACCATGTGATCTTCCTTTTTTGGAATATGAGTCTAATGAGCTATGACAGCTCTCAGTTACAAGAGATAGTTCCTGTTTACTCTCCCAAGGTTTGTCCAGTAACATCCCTCCTTTTCTGTCCCTGCTGTGCACAGGCCGCTCCATATTGCAGCTCGAAATGGACTGGCGTCTGTTGTTCAAGCTCTGCTGAGCAGAGGTGCCACTGTGCTTGCTGTTGATGAAGAAGGTGCGTATTTTCATGTCTGGAGACTCTTCTGGATGGGTGAAGTCAGGCACAATGCCATATTTCCTTGCTTGGTGGGGAAGGAGGCATCCAGCAGGATGGGTTTAGGTTGTCCAATGAGCAAGTAAGGTGAAGATCACATATCTGCGTTGTTGTTTTTTTGTAGTATTAATGACTATTAACTCATCCTCTACTGTCTCTGGAGGCTTCTCACTGCAGACTTTCCACTGCAGAAACGAGGAACGTAAATCCTTCTAGATGTCGGGCAGCAACTCCTGTCATCCTTCAACATTAATTATACTGGCTGATGGTAGTTGCAATCCAGTAACATCTGGCGAACCGCGTGGTTCCTCATTACTGGCATAGAGGGGGACAGGCAAATGGCTTGGGGACAGGGCCAAGGAGCTTCTCCTTTCCGTGTGATTCTAATTTTGTGAAGGATGTGAGAGTAGATTAGGAGGCCGCGTGGCGTATGGCTGAATGAGGCATGGCATCAGCTGAGTTGTGTTGTCTCTCCGCACTCCTGCTTTGTTGCAGAAGGTGGTAATGGAGCAGGAATGGTAAATGTCAGCTGGGAAGGAAGGTCTGTAGTTCTCTCCACCCTGGTTTCCCTTAGGATGTAGGAGGAGTGGTGCTCATGCGTAGGTGCCTGGGCTGTGAATGCATCTCTCAAGCAGGAGGTGTGTAGACTGTAGGAGAGCTGAAAAATATACTTGCAGACTTAGGAAAGAGAGAGGTAAGGAGGATGGGATTTTGTAGCAGATGTATTGGGAATATATATTATAAACTTGTATACTGTTCTATAGGTACAAATGATCCTGATGGTGGAACAGCTTTTTGCTATTTAGAAATAAGCAGCAGGGTGTAATAATTTAGGACCACGTCAATAGTGTTAGTAGTAGAATCCATGCTGTTTTCTTCTGAATAGCAACGTTGCTATAAGGCTAAGATAGTCTTGCTTTCAGAGACAGTTTTACACTAAATCTTTGCCAAAAGGCTGAGAAGCGATTTCAGAGAGGGTTTTAACCCTTTCTTCTCTCTAACCGTCCTGGTTGCCACTCCACATATCCAGCATTGGGTGAGGAGACGGGGACAGGAAAAATGGGCACAGAGACAACACTGTCTAATCTGGGAAACATTTGGGCGTTTGGTGTCTGCTAGAGTTTGGTTCCGGGACCTCTGGTAGATACCAAAATTTGTGGATGCTCAAGTCCCATTATGTACATTAGTGTAGTAAAATGACATCCCTTACATAAAATAGCAAAAGCAAAGTTTGCTTTTTGGATATTTTTTTGTGGGAGGAATATTTTCAAACCATGGCTAGTTGAATTCATGGATACAGAATTCACAAATATGGAGGGCTGACTGTAGTTATTTCCTGCCAGTTTGTATTAATATCAAGGAAAAGGGGGAAAACCTGAATCTCTCCAGACATGGTGTGATTGCTTCAGTGCTCCTGGAGACAGTTGCCTCCCAGTGCTGACTATCCCAGTGACCCCTTCTAGTTCCTGAGGTACAGCTAAGGTTGTTCAGGGTGTGCTCAGCAGCTGATCCAGTTCTTGAAAAACTCAGCACTGCTCTTGGGGATGGGGGCTTAAGAGATGTGTATGGTTAGGATTGAGCTTCTCTGCTTGTTTGCTTTTACAGGCCATACCCCAGCCTTGGCTTGTGCCCCCAACAAAGACGTTGCCGACTGCCTGGCACTTATCCTTTCCACCATGAAGCCTTTTCCACCTAAAGACGCCATCAGTCCTTTCAGCTTCAACCTCCTCAAGAACTGCGGCATTGCTGCCAAAACGGCAGCCTGCAGTGCCCTGCCCAATGGGAACAGCTGCCCCTACACCAAGGATAGGCACAATGCCATCGGCTTAGATGGCTGTTACTCTGAGTAGCTTAAAAAAAACCATGATGGGTGATCTAATATCTTCTATTTATTTAGGAATTCTATAAATATAGGACACTTTAAAGGAGAACAAGACTGGGATAGGCCATCCAAAATGGCCGGAGGGGATGTACTTGGAGGATCTCAGCTTCTGCTTCCAATCTAGACACCTGCTTTCAACCACTAGCATCACTTGCTGTTGAAATTAACAGACAGCCATGTGGCTCACAAATTAATTAACTGTTGTTTGATCTCATTAAACAATTCTGCTTAATCAATTATGACTTTAAAAAAATAGCCCATGAATTCTAAAATAATCCACTTAATTTCTGCTTTCCCCTATCGTTCACCCAATGGTTTTGTCTCTTGGTTCTGAGTCTGTGACTTGGTTATCTTTAAAATGGCCTGTTTTTTAACCTCCCAGTTCCTCTGGTTTTGGCATGTTCAAGGACTGAACAAAGGGAAGGCCCAAACTAATTTCATGTGCTACTTGCTGAGTTATGGGGCCCAGCTCTTCATTGGAATTTGAATTTGAAAGTTGGAAACTTTAAAATTGACCCATCCCAGGCTTCCCATTTATCTGATTACCCACTTGTTTTGTAACATTTCTCCATACTTTGCAACTGAGAACATTCTTGCGAGGTCTAGGTGGGGAGCAGAAGCCTGAGTTTCTCCTTGGTTGTATTTGGCATTAGCGATGTGGTAAACAAGGGACCGCCAAGAAGGGTAGCAGCTCCTGGCAAAGTGCCACTATAACTGCTCCTTCCTTTTTAGTCATTTTGTTTGTGTGTTTGTTTGTTTGTTTGTCGTGCACGCCCTTTTTGATTCCAGTGAAAACACATGAATTGAGAACTACTGTACCTGGGACACTAGGATACCTTAGGCAGCTCGTATTCCCTTGTATGCAAAATGGGTGCTGTTGCCCAACTGACTGCGGTCCTTTCCAGGAATTTATGTATGCGCTGCCAGAATTATTCCCACCACCATATCAGGCACTTTAGGGATTTTCTCTTTTTGGAGGCTGATTTTTGTGTTTTGGGGGGGGGAGTTGGGTGGGCAGGAGGGATTACAAATGTTGGATCTCCGAAGAGAATTTCCTTCGTGGCTCCTTCCCTTCTCTGTGTTGTGCAGTGTTTCCACTTTAGACAAGTCAGTGTTGCTTTTTAAAAAATAAGAAAGAAATTATTTATAGAGAAAAAAAAATTAACCTTTTAAAAACAGCAAAAAGAACTTTTTTAAGGAAAACAATGCACTTCAGAACCTTAACAATCCTCCACTTGTATTTATCATTTGTCCCACTAGGTTGCCATCCAGCAGGTTTCATTAGGGCTTGCCAGTGTTTTATGTATGTAGATACATCCATGGATGGGGTTAGTGTGTGTATTCGTGTTTATTTTTAAATTTGTATTTATTACACATTTAAATGTATGCACTGTTTTTTTTTGTTTTTGTACTGTAAATTGTATCATGTGTAGAAACTTTTAAAAAATTATCATATCAAAAGTACATTCAAAGCCAAAGATTGGGATGTAGCAATTGGTTGAGGGCTGCCAGAGCAAACATTTTTGATCCAACAATCTTTCCCTCTTTTTTCCCAGTTCTTTAGTATTGTGCTGGTTCTTGGACCAGCATTTGGCAAAGTGTGGAAGATTTGCAAAATGAATTTCAGGATGTTGGATGTCTGGACCAGTGAACTGTTAGGGCTAAGTAACTCTGTCAAACAACAAGTTTTCATCTTCCCCAACCTTCTCCTCTTATGGAATCAGCAAGACTGTTAAGGAGAAAATATGAGCCACTTTTATGCTTGAACCATCCTGCTTCATGGTGCATTTTTACACTTTAAAAATGTAAATATATATGTATATGAATTGCAGTTTCTTTAACCAAAAATGTTCATGGAATGCTAGTCCCCCCCCCCCAGTTTTACACTGATCTTGTAAAGTGGCATGGACCACAACTGCCATTTCCATAGCCTTGTTTACTTGGACACTGCCTAGCTTCCCAGAAATTGAGAAAATCAGAAACCAGCCAGTTTGTGTGGTATGGCTGGTGGAGAGGACCTTTTTTTTTAAAAGGAGCATAATCCAGATGCACAAAAGACAAAAGTAAAATAAGCTTTCCCTTGCTTTTCATACTGTTTAATTTACCAAAGTCAAACTCCTAGAGCCAAATATTGAAGCTTCAATCTTATCCTTTGGCGAACAGTGCATGTTAAAGAGAGAT